>JALRML010000034.1:0-262309 GCA_026120125.1 Pseudocercospora vitis | reverse complement strand
CTAAGCCAAAGGCTGATGCATACCAATGGGCCAGTGACTCCAGTTATCCCATCTTTACTCGAGATGCAAAGCCGAAAGCCGATGCAGACCTGTGGGCCAGAGACTCCATTCCAGTCCTTGGTCGAGAGGCTAAGCCAAAGGCTGATGCATACCAATGGGCCAGTGACTCCAGTTATCCCATCTTTACTCGAGATGCAAAGCCGAAAGCCGATGCAGACCTGTGGGCCAGGGCCTTTATTCCAGTCCTTGGTCGAGAGGCTAAGCCGAAGGCTGATGCATACCAATGGGCCAGTGACTCCAGTTATCCCATCTTTACTCGAGACGCAGAGCCAAAGGCGGATGCAGACCAGTAGGCCGAGGACTCCAGCCGTGTCTTTGTTCGAGAGGCCAAGCCAGCTGAGGATGCTCTTGACGAGAGCCCCAACAAGGAGTGATTGGAGACGAGTGGCTGACCCGGTCGCTTGACCAAGGACAAAGGCATATTACAGCCATTTCGCTGTACCGGGTATCTTGCGATTGGGCAGGGTTCCAGGATAGTGGTGTGGCAGGATAGGAAGTTCTGGTAGCTTGGTATTGTCGGATATGCAAGATATAGTCTTTCAGTCTGTGCAATCCAATCTCATCTTTCAACTCTTCTTCATCGAAAAGCCACGGAGCCTTGTCTTGATCGCGGCGACCGGCTGCAGAGGCTGGGTGAAGATCGGTGTGGTGGGCGAAGCGGACTTCTCACTCACACTGGCCAGGCTCCCTTGCGACTCGGATCTTTGGCGTGTCTCCGCAAGGACATCTGCGAGACTGACATTGCGTCGCGAATATGGTGTACGGTTGGTATCGAGAATCTCCACGAACTTGGAAGAGGCCATGATGATACAATCGTCGATGTGGCTATCGTTTCGCAAGAGGGGATCGATCGTTGCTGTCAATGATTGATCTGCTGGAAAGTGGCAGCAGTAGACAACAGAGTCCCCGTCGAGGGAGAGCTTGAATACAATGGTACGATCAGTCGACAGGCAGAAGGGTGGTGGAGGTGGGCACACGACGACTTTGTAGTTACGTACCTTAGATCCAAAAAGACCCCTACCGCGCAAGCCTCCACCTCATCCTGCGAGGCTGCGACGCCCAACAGACCGCGGTGCTTGCAAAGACGGGTCCAAGGGTCCTGGGCCCAGGGCGTGGATACAGCGGCAGCGAGACAGAACCCTGCAGGCAGTCGCTTTTCGTCTGCCGGTGCTGGCAAGACGGAACCATTATTCGACCAAGGCCAAACGCGCCACGCCGCACGCTAGCTTCGGTGCTAGATAGAGCCCAGAAGAGGCGATGATATGACGCAGTGCCAACATGGTTCACTCTGGCCGGGCAAGATTTGTCGGGGGAGGAGTCGAGATGCGCAAGCATGGTCGACTGAACCTGCCGATCGCTGGGGTTTCAAACCATGGAGGACGCTACCGATGCACAGGATGAGCTTCCTCCCGAGTCTCGAGAGTCGGCCTTGGCCCCCCCGAGCCCTAGACTGTTAGATCGGCAACGCAACCAGCTTGCATAGCACGACATAGACCAAGCTTAGGGTGTTGTGGGCAGTGCTTTCGCAACACCTTCTTATCGTTCGGCAATCCGCACCAAAAATCTGGAAAGTCATCTATGCGGCATTGGGGCGGCGCACAATGACACGAACTTCTGAACCTTCTCCAGGCTTGCCGCCGCAAATAGATCTGGCAGGATTTGACATGGCACGTGTGAGGCGTTGAGGATTTCGACCCTCGCTCGGAGCTGCTCCAGGCACGCCCGAGACTCGCTCACCGTAAATCATACATTTCTCACTCGCGAAGGGTCAGAAGACGGATTCGGTGGCCCTGCGACTAACTCTAGAACGAACACTGTTAGCACTTTCTCACCGAGTCGTCGCAGGCCGGATTGCTGTCGATAGCCGGGACCGGTGTCGACGCGGTGGCAACTTTGACGGTATCCGCTATCCATACGCACATGACTATTGAAAGGCTCTGCAGGTCTTCTGATAGTGCGAACATGCACAGCACGGTTGGTCATGTGTTGGCACACGATAGTTCACCGACGTCGCTGGCTCAACGACCGTATAGCACCGTTCTAGACGTAGACGAACACGACGGGATGTACGTTCAATCGCTACGACCAAGGGGCAAACTGACTGCCGTTTGCTCAACTTTCGGGGTTTTCGGTCTTTTCGCGTGTTTGCGTGACCGCGCAATGTGCTCTACAGCCGCTAAAAGTTTGCTCGTGTAGAGCGCGTTAAGACGATCAACATAAGCCATATGTGGAAGAATTCAGACGTATAGTCGCTGTGGTTGCAAAGTTATGTTGAGTAGCAGAATTGTTATGCGAAAGCCGAATCGCGGCTACCAATTCCCGATTGTCTCAGGGGCTGTCGTTACTGTGGGGCCGAACCTGAGCCACCTACGAGCCACAAGAGACGATGTGATGCCAATTCTGCCCAAATCAATGGCAATGGTATCAAATGGGCGACATACTACACAGTAGTGTTTCAAAGGATTACATAATTTCGTGCGTTCTGAAGCCAAACTTAACGTATAGCATCCACAGTATAGTAACACCTCGGCGTATTCCGGGCTACGTGGCTGGCTTAGGTTCTGCATTTCCAATACAATAGCCTACGCCTCAGCAACACGTTCGCTATCTAGCCTCGAGCTCGACATGTTCCGTCGTGGCAAGTGGGCGGCTCTAACGTTCCTATTAGGCGAAGTGGTGTTACGAGCCTAGCATTCCTTGGTCTGTTTCCCGTAAGTCAAATAGCTCTCAAACCTTGCATAGACTGAATCAGAATTCATCAAGAGTCCGAGGGCGACTGGCCGGGTATCTAACCCCACTATGCATCTTGGTGTCCTCGCGTTCTTGCTCGACGACACGAAGATCCACTCTGAGGGAGTCACTTTAGTAATACAGGAAGCGAAACGCCTCTGTGCAGAAGATGCACAACACCGACGATGGATGCAGGCGTCCATAGCCCCAATATGGGACACTGTTCTTATGCTCCGAGCACTCACTGTTGCGCGGAGTCTTCCGAAAGATCACCATGTTTTACTCCGAGCTGTGGGCTGGGTCCATACGCAGCAGATCGTCAACAACCATGATGGAGATTGGCGTGTTGCTCGACCACACGGTAGAAACGGATGTTTCTGTTTTGAGTTCTCCAATGCCTGGTATCCCGATGTAGATTACACAGCTACCAGTGTTCTGGCGCTGCTGCACTATGATTCAACTTCAATTGCCTTGGTAACCGTCCTCCGTGCTGCCGTGAGGGTGCTCGACATGAAGGGCCGTGACGGGAATTGGGCAGCCTTTGATGCGGAAAACGACGCCTACTTCCTGAAGACAATGTCGCTGGCAGACATGGACAGCCTCTGCGATCCCTCGACACCCGACGTCACCGGGCGGTGTTTGGAAATGTTCGGAAAGATGCTATAGATCACTGATAAGCATTCGAAAAAGCCGGTCTTGGACTCTGGGCCGAGGAGTCGAATTTCGAAAGCTTACCACTGCGGAACGCAATACTCGAGAATCAATTTCACTGGCTTTTGGAGGCTGGGAGGGTCGATTGGCGGTGAATGATATCTTTGGCACAGCGACTGTTCGTTGTGGCATGGAAGCTCTTGGCGCACTCGAATCGAACTCTCCCACATCGATAGAGCGCTCAACTGGCTCGCCTCGGTTCAGAATGCAGACGGGAATTCGAGCGAGGACCTCAAATCTTACACAGACATCCGCCTCGCTGGCCGCGCATCCGTGTCGACGCCTAGCCAGACAGCCTGGGCTTTGATGGCTTCGATATCCAATACATACTCTACGTATTGTCTATTCTATGTAAGCATCTCTTCTGTTGTGTTGATGAGGAAAGTGCTAAATGAGGTACAACCAACCTTACAGTCAAAAACTTACTTGCAGTTCCTAGATATCGTACAGGCTCTATACAAGATGATCGAATAGAGTGTTCGGTCGCATTGCCCGTTGGACCGAGACGCTGGGCCCGCTCACCAGTGACTTCATTTCACTTCACTTCAACTTCGACCTCACTTCGTAGCCCGTGTGTACCACGACGAAACCCGAACCTTAGAATGCCTATAGATCAAAGCAATAATATGTGGTAGGTCATGCAGCTACCACCACCTACTCACGTCTAGGCCATCATCCCACCATCCACGGAGTACACAGCTCCACTCACATAACTCGCATCGTCTGACAGCAGGAACGCAAACACATTTGCAGCTTCCTCTGCCTCGCCTCTTCGTGGGAGTGGTATTGAAGCCACCAAAAGATCCGAACTCTGCCTGGCGCCCGGCTGGCTCTCCACATCCGCCAGCAGTGGTGTAGCAATCGCCCCAGGTGCCACAGCATTGACGCGTATCCTACGCTCGGGACCATATCTTCGTGCAAGGCTCTTCGTCAAGCCCACCACGCCGTGCTTCGCGACGACGTACCTAACAGTACATCATCAGCAATCCGCAAATGTACGCAACATCGACGACCAATTCTTACGAAACCGTCCCAGCCCTCCCCATGAGCCCAGCAACCGACGTAGCATTCACAATCGATCCACCATCCTTCATCACCGCCAACTCCGCTTTCATACTATTCGCCAAGCCCGTGAGATTCACCGCAAGCACCCGATCCCAAGCCTCGTTGCCTTCCTCATGCCACGCCTTCCCCGTCGTATAAGAATCTATGGTACCCGCACAATTCGCCGCTCCATCCAATTTCCCAAACCTCTCCACCGTCTGCGCCATCCAAGCCGCAATTTGGCCCGGCTCGCGAACGTCCACCGTCTGAGCCCATATGAAGTCGGAACCTGCGTGAGTCAGCTCATACTCTCTCCCGTCATTCATCTGAGAAAGGGAAAAGTATCAGGCACTTTTGGCATAGTCTTGCAAATCCTGTACGGCTCGGTATAGATTCGCCTGAGAAGCGTCGCACATGCTGACTTTGGCGCCTCGCAGGGCGAGGATCTTCGCGAGGGCGAAGCCGATTCCTGAGGCGCCGCCTGTGATGGCGATGACTTTGTCCCGCATGTCTCCGGCTTGAGTCATGTGTCTGGCAATGGCTTTGAGCCGCTCATTGGCTGACAGGGCAGGTTTGAGAGCCTTGGTCGTCATATTGCTTAAGATTCACTTCGGGAGAGTGTCGTTTTCGTGGTGTAAGCTTGTTGCTTTTAGTGCTTGGCTAATGTGGATCCTGCGGTTTTTCTGCATGAAAGGAGTCCGGAGGGGTTTCCCCCCAAAGCCATGCATTGGAATTCCATAATCGTATGATGGCTCAAGAGACAAGGCCTCACTGCCGTGCTATACCTCGGTCACTTGTGTCGGCAGTCACTGACGGATTGTGAGGGGTGTAAGTGGTTACGAGCGACAGGCTATGCTGGTCGATTACAGGGGAAGCGCCAGGGTAGTTGTAGAGTTCCAAAACAACCAATTGATGAACCCTCCAATATCACTTTGACAACAGCAATGTCGTACGATGCACTTGGGACGCTTTCTCTCTGGGATTGAAGGCAATTGGTCTTCTTCTTCGACATCGGAGCTCTGGAACCCTAGGGAGAAGCGCAGAAATAGGTGATCTTCCTTGAACTCTCCATTCCAGCATTGCTAGACATTCCACCCTTGCGCCGAGTTTCGACGCGCCTAAAGAGCTTCGATGAAGGGTAAGAGGCTGGACCCTCGCGTTCTCGCATCAGGAAGCGCGTGGAAACTTGAAGCTGTTGGATTGCAGGGTCTTTAGTGGAGGTGATAGACTAGAGCTGTACGTTGGTGAGATTGTCGATCTTGATCGAGAGTTCATAGCTTGTTGTCGGTCCCCAGCAAACGTCGCGGCTGATCGAGACTTGTCCATAGAGTGTAAGGAGATGAAGTCATCCGATGCAGTCTTCGAGGCGCTAGTGAGCATCGGCGCTCCGCTTACGCTAGACTTCGTGGGGCCTCATTTCACAGACTACCCAATGTGAAATTGAATTATGTCTGTCGTCTTGGGGACAATCGGCATATTCTGCGAGATCCTCCAAGCGTGCCGATGTCGCCCGAGTAAGGAGTTGGTTGTTCCGAGCCGAATCGAAACTAGAAATCCATAGCTGGCAATTCCACGTATGTACTGACGATGTCAGTGCTCAGCGCGACGGGTTCGAGATGCCGACAAGCAGCTGCAGGGAATATGGGTACCTCTATGAATCTATATAAAGCTATGTGGGATTTACCCTCTAGCTGTCAGTCACGCCCTCTTTCTTGTAAGGTAGGTGTTCCGCTTGTTTCTCCTAAGCACGCGCGGCCTGCCTCCAATATAGATGTAAGAAAGTATGCTGGTCATCAGGCATACAATTGCGAGCACAAGATTCATATTCCCGTACCCGATTTTTTGTCTCAGCTCGCCTGCAAGCTCCGGCCCAACTGTGAGACCAAAAGAGAAGACCATGTTTGACAGCCCGTAGAGCTGTGCGTAAGGACCTTTTTCGCCGAAGAAGTCTGGGTTGACCTCATAGTACTTCTGCACTACGGCTCCTGCTTCGACGATTGAAGGTGAGCCGACACCTGCGAGACCAACACCACATAGACCCAGGAGCACGCCGTAAATGGCAATCTGATCCTTACCGCCCTCGTGCGGAATGCGAAGGCAGATCAGGACCGGTACAAGGAAAGCGTAGCTTATGACAGCAACCGGTTTGGTGCCATAGCGGTCCACACACCACCCGAGAACTGGTCCAAGAGCGAAGTCCGCGATCCCGAGAGGGATAAACATGAGACCGGACTCAAGTGACGAGAACCCAAAGAGCTTGCTCGCCACAGTCGGAATAGTCGAGTCGAAGGAGCCGAGTAGAACAGCCTGGATTAGTGCTACGAGGAGCGCTGTCAGAAGCATGGGGTCGGCAAGACATGGCAAGATTGGCACATATCGTGTCAGTCCACCATACTCTTCACGCGACTTCAAGCGGTAATATTCGTTCCCTGGGTGCTTGCCACCCAGAAGAGCTTGTTCTTCGCCATTCTCCTCAACCTCCTCATCGGTATGACCGTTGGCTTGCTGTTCGTCGTCGGCATTGCCATCGGTCGAGCCATCACCACGTGATGCTGTAAGATCGCTAACAGTACTCGGGTCATCCATTTCGTATCTGAGCGCGGTTTTCTTCTCGATGACCAAAAGTCGCATGATGAAGTCGACAACCAAGATAGCAGCTCCGAGACCAAAGACGCCCTTGAATCCGGTCTTGTCATATAACACACCGCCAAGGACCGGAGCAGCAAGAGCACCGACGGAGATGAAACTGAAGATCTGTTCAGGTGTCAGCGTAAGTGCATTTCGTCCTCTCCAAGTCGAGCCATACACTGCCAATGGTCTTGCCCAAATTCTCTGGCCCGACTGTCTCCAAGCACAATGCAAGACCTATGGTCCACACGAACCCAGCACTGATACCCTGCAGCATTCTTGCAAGGACGAGCACTGGAACAGTTTCCCCAAGGAACAGAAGGACCGTGCTGGCCAACAGAGCAAGCAAGCCAGCAAGGAACGGCGCTTGCCGCGAAGATACCTTGTCAGCAAGAAGTCCAGCGAGAGGCGAGAAGACCACACTCGCCGCTGCATAAGCGGCAAGCAGTCCTGATACGAGACTTTGTACCTGCTCCTCAGGCACGCCAACACGATCCTGAAGCATATACGGTAGGACCGGGACGACCAGGCCGTAAAGGAAAAGATCGGTGAACAGACCGACACCGACAGTGGACACGATGAAGAAGGTGTTCGATCTCCATTTGAGGCCGGCAGGCTTGATTGTGTAATCTTTGGAGAGCTGGAGGGTGTTGAGCAGCTTCTGCCACCCGCTTGGAGCGCCCATGGTGGCTGTCGTGTTCCCACTGCCGTTTTGTCCAGGGTGCTCTATCTCCGAGCCTGTGTTTCCAATCTGATACCAAGTCATCACAGGGCAGACGTGTGGTGGTTTGTGCGTGTCATATCGATGGAAATCATCGTTCGTGAAGGCATGTTTCTACGTCATTCATCCGCAGGAACGATCAAACTCTGTTTGTCGCGCGGGAGTGCTGACACCATCATCGTGTGTTCAGATCGAGGCATCATATACGAAGTATGGAAAGCAGAAGGAGAAAGAAATACCGGCGTTCTCCATAATTGTTATCGTAGCAACAGGTCGGTGGATGGATGAAACTACAATCGATGTCCTCGTGAACAAGAAGATCGCTGATTCTTGGCAGCCGGATGGTCCCGCTGAAGCCTCGGCCTTGGAGCATCTGACGGCATACCGGTCACACCTGGCCCCGGAATATCGATTCGACGGTATCTAGAACCTAGTCAATTTGTAGGAAGCCAGGCGTGCTATGGTGATTGTCTGTACGGTACAATGAGGTCCGACTCATTTTCCCGAACCATAACATCAGACTCATTTCAAGGCTCCTGAACTGAGACCATGCTTTCGCATATCAATGGCTAGGACATCAGAAGAGCGTGTCAGAGTGCAGCGCGTAGCCATGGGTGACCAGTCTTGTACGTGTGCGGGGTCCTCGGCAAGCTGCAGATTATACACAAAAGGCGAGAATTATTGAGATCTGCAAATAGAGATGGCGAGAAGAGGAAAATTCCACATTAAGTACTTCACCCATCATGCGGTCTTCGCGCAAGTCGCTGCCGGAGAGGTGTCTTCAAATTTGAAGTTCGTCCACCCAAATCTGCAGCTTCATTCTATTGTCTCTGGTACGTGACCCTCATTGTCTTATCGCCCAGCTCCTGTCCATTCATCGCTTCCCTCGCCGCAGTACCACCAACCTCATCTTCATACTCTGCAAATGCCAGACCCTTGCGACCTGGCACCATACGCACTTCCTTGAAACCAGGGAATCTGGCGAAGACCGCCTCGAGCTCGACCTTGCCGTAGTCGTCTGGGAAGTCGCGGAGCACCAACGTCTTGTTGGGAGGCAAGTAGTCGTCGGCAATGCCTCCAGCAGTAGTAGCCTTGTTGGTCTTCGCTGGGCGCTCCGCAAGGTTTGCAGCGTCGGCAGGTCGTTTCGCAGGTTTCGCAGCTTCGGCCGCGGCCTCGGCGGCTTTCTTGCGCTCTGTAGGCACATCTTGTCAGCACATATCCCCTAGACTTGAGGGCTTCGCGTGTCGTCTCACCTTTCTCTGCCAGTCTGACCTGCTTCCACTTCTCGAGCTCTTCATCTCCATCATCCTTCTTGATGGTTGCATCAGATTTCGTCTTAGCATAGGCGATTTCGACGGGCTGGCCAAACATCTCGAATCCCTGCAATGCTTCCATGGCCAGCTCTGCTTCCTCCGGAGTCTCGAAGACTACGAAAGCCTGGCCTTTGGCCTTGAGGTTCTTCTTCGCGACGACATCGATGATGGCGCCGAATTCGCCGAAGAATTCGTGGATTTCACGGATCAGCGCAGGAATCTTGATCTTTTCGTTGATGTTCCGGAGCTAAGCAGTCAGTTTTGTGTCATCTACTTAGGTGGCTGGCGCGTACGTAGAGTCTAGACGGAGGTTAGTATGAGATCGAGGAGGTTGCGCGGTTCGTACGGAGTGCAATGTACGAACGTTGCGTTAGGTGGGTTGCCATCTTCTGCCATTTTGGCTGATGTTACTACCACGAGCGCGGATGGCTCTGCTTTACACCACTTGGCAGTGGTTGCAGGAGAGCAAGTGGAAAGAACATCGCGACTTTAGATGAGGTGCAAGGAGCCATGGTGCAGCGGAAGAGCCCGCATGCCAAGACTCAGCAACGTCCAGTCCTCAACCTCGTTCACGGATCTTTCGCCCACACAACCATCAATTTTTTCAGATCCACTCGCACCCAAGCGGCACAGCTTGTCTACGTCTCTGCAAATATGACTAGTCCACTGCGTCTGTACGCAGAGCGTTAGGGTGTGGAGCCAGCCTTGCTATGTATCGATAGAAGCGCCAATAACAGGCGAAGTTGCTGAAGAGCTGCGGAATATTGTTATTGCAAAGGACCATGACATGTTTGGTGTCTTCTGATTTCCTGTCGAATGCTCATTACATGCATGTGTAGTTCTCAGCCACGCTCGCGTCCACCCAAGCACTATCATGGGCTCTTGTTCGTTGCCCCGGCAGCTTATGTTCAACTTCCATAACTTTCGAATTCGTTGCGATAGGGTCAAGCTCGTACCTGCTGAAATCAACTCACTCTTGGAATGACGCCCCCGAACCCAGCATACGCGTCTCCTGCACCATAGTGATGTCGTGCCCTCTATGAGTCTTATGCAGATTGATCAGTCAGAATGTGGCAGATTCGCCAAGTGAAGACCTAAACCGCTGAACGGCGGACGACTGCGTTCCTGAGGCAGGCATGTGTCAAGCATGTAAAAGCTGACTACGAGACCCAATTCGCGGACCTATTGCGCTGGACAATCGTGCGGATACATCGAACAAAGTCTGGCATGGAAAATGATGGGAGACCTTATGTTTTTCGACGAGAGTCTCGAAGAAACGGTTCAACGGAGGCATTCTGTCGCCCATCAGTATTTTATGCATTGTCAATATTGCTGCAATAGCATCGAAATAGCCTTTCGCGTGATCTTGCGATGAATTCTGCCATCCGCAGTGACATAAGCGGAGCGGTCGACTTGAAAATGAGTCTCCAATCCGGCTGGTTCTGACCGACAGACGAGACACGTTTTTCGGAGTGCAGACGCGTCAGAGATTGGCATCAAAACGTGGTTCGAGCGTCATGCATATGACAAGACAGTGAAAGCAGACGTAGAACTCACTTGGCATCACCGCGGCCATGACTCACTTCGCTCATGGCGAGAACTTCATACTCACTTCTGATGCAGCACATCTTGCGCAACGTCATCCAAAACTCATGGTGTGCTTCAACCTCTAGCCCCTCGACCAAAGAGCAGGCTGCGCGAACCACTGAAGCACCCAACAGATCTGGAACTACTTGCGAACATGGCGACTATCAGCAGCGAAGTTGCAGTTTTGATGAAGTAAGATGATGATCAAGGGTCATGACAAGCTAGTGGATTGCTAACATGATCTCAGGTCTCTGCAGAATGACCGACTCATCGAGATTACCATCGGCGAGGACGCCACTCCGATCATGGTGCAGCAGTCGGTTCCGGAAGCCGCATCGGAATGGTTTGTCGCCGCAATGAAGCGGCAGGGTTTCGGCGAGGGCAAATCTGGCAAACTTCACTTCCCGGAAGACGAGCGCCAAATTTGGGAACTGCTGGCGTACTGGATGATAAAGCGCGTGTTCCCAATTGAGGTGCAGGATCTATCAGACGTGGAGTCGATCGTAAAATGCTGGAACCTCGGCGACAAGTATGATATCAAACAATTTCAGGATGAGGCGATGATGGCTGTTCTCCACTACACTTTGGACAACTTTGTCTGGAATGACGAGCCCCACAAAGCCAACAAAGTGCTGGCTGTATGTCAACCTGGTTCGCTCCTGGCACAAGTAATCGCTGAGGATATCCTCATCGACTTCACTACGGAGGATATGTCTGTCGAAATACTGAGCAAGCTGGACTTGACCCACTTATGGGCGGATTACTGTCAAGCTCAGTCGAGATTGCAATCCGACAAGGAGTGGAGCGGACGCGAAGTGCCCTGGGGATGTCCGGACTCCAGTGGCCACTGGACTGAGTACGTGGTGGGCAATCGCGTTCTGAAAAAATTCGAATCAAAAGCCAAGAAAAGGCAGATATCTAACGCTTAAGAGGAAGGAAGCCATATATATGCCGCGGCTGCTCAAAGTAGGAACGGAATTATGATAACGACGGGTGATATAATCTGGAAACAGAATGCTGAGCCAGGCTCGAGCATACAGACTCCATGTCACAGAATGATGTAAAAGTAGGTCATTGGACGTAGACAGTGGTCTGCAGACAGGGGCCTCGAGTTGGCTACTTCATTGGCGCTCGTGGACAACAGGCATCTACAATAGTCCTTGGTAGATGAGCGACAGAGCGCCTGTCTCTCCTAATAACAATCCAAATACAAATATGCGTCGTCAAAACAGTAGAAATGCTCTGACAACCGACAAGATCACACGTCTGAGACATCCGACGACCAAAGCGAAGGATCAAGCTGTCCATCAAACTGGTTCAGATAGTCCAGCACATCGCGATCAGGCTGAGCCCCGTCTTGATCCTCGTCGAACTGCGCCCCGGTCCCTGTCAGAACTTCTGATCCATCGTGAGTGCTGCTATCTGTGAAAAGAACATCGCTCCCAGCAGTGAACTCGTCAAGAGCGTCCATATCTGCTTGTTCAAACGCATTCTCGCCATCTCCAGGACCAGATGTGCTATATAGATCGGCTGTATTGCTCGCAGCGCCGGCAACGTGATTGCCTGCCGTGTCGTAACTATAACCTGCAGACTGATTGATCGCTGTACCATAACCATCAGTAATGTTGCGGGAAACCTAAGAATTGGGGGTGGCCGACTGCGATAAGTCCGCGCGTGGACTCAATACAGGCGGAGCAAGCTGCATAAATGCATTAGGATGTCCATGCGTGTGGCCAAAGACATAGCCACGAGATCCGGAGGCCGCAGGTTTGTCGAGGTGAATGTTGGGATAGCGTGGAGGTAGGCCGAGTTCAAAGTTCCTGGAATGCTCTGCAGCCGGGTCAGACATATACTGTTGTGGTCCTGGCTGAATTGGAGCGAAGGGCGGATAGTACGAGTTGACAGGGATGGATGGAGCACAGCCGGCAATCTTCGCTCTCTTCACCATCGGCGGAGCTCCATCCTCTTCTTTATCATCTTCAGTGACCGGAGCTGGGTGTTTCTTGCTTCGACGAGATGGCTGTTTTAGACCTGCGGCTGCACGACGGCCACGTATCAGAGCTGGGTGTTGGGGAGCCTCTCGAGGCCGAGCTGCAGCTTTTGAGGCAGCTCCATCGCCATGGACCTGGTCATCGTGCTCTTCTCTTTCATTGGAAGGAGCTGGTATAGTATTCTGCTTCCTGGACTGCATCTCCTTCTCGAGTCTCTCCTTCTTTCCCAGGTTGCTAGTGCTGTACCCTAACGACTTACTTCCGCAATGAATGGGGAAGGCCACGAGCAGAGTGACTGTATGTCCGCCATGCTCTAACAGGTCTTGACAGAACCACTTGCTAGTGACCAGAGCGTCCAATATGGCTTGCATACGAGAGGGAGCATCGAGTGTCAGGTCTGCCGAGCCAGCTGGCAGTTTGGACGGGGGCTTGATGATATGGTCACCATCCGTGCAATGTTTGGCGAAAGCTTCCAAGATCATATATGCCAAAGCCGTCACCACTTTTTGGCGGTCTTCGTCGTCATTGTACCGCTGTAGGAAAGACTCGAACTGCAGGATCATCTTCTCTTTGGTTTTTTCCTTCTGGTCGCCTTGGGAGATCTTCGCCTGGTCGATCTGCGCAGTCGACATAAACGCCCTCACAAGCTCGGAAATGAAGTATTGCTTGTTCTGGCAGATCGTGTCAAGGCACCGCTGGCGTTGAAGAGATAAATCTGCCGAGCGGCGGGCAGCATGGAAGTATCCTTTAGCTTCTTCGGCTCCGGCAAAGGCGTATGGAACAGAATTGAGGCCTGCAATCTTCTTACTTGCCACGATCGTAGGGTTTAGTCCAGGCAAGACGACTGGCGTGCCAGTCGGCATATTCCTGGGAAGAAGCTGCCACTCGCCATGCACACCATCCAGGATCCATTGCTCAGTCTGTGCCTTCACGAACTTCTTCAAAATGACCGAGTTGCCGAGCGTGAATTGTCGATCAGGTTGCATTAGTGAGCCATGACACAAGCAGAGGATCTTCAGTCGCACAGATGCATCGGACTCCAGAAGTGCATCGACTCGCTCAAAAATGCGGCAAATTTCCACTTCATCCTCCGAGCCAGTCATGAGCAGTCTCGCAAGTCTTGCGTTGAGGACACAAGCAGTCTGTGTCTCATCTATACCGCGGTCGGCCGGGGTGAATAGAGCCTCTTCATCAGGTGAGAAGGCTACTGACTCGAGCAAGTCCAGTGTGGCTACCATAGATTCTGGCTCGCATTCCAGATCCGTCGGAAATGCGCCTTCTTGCACAGTCTCACGAACGCTTTTGGTGACCAGGGTAATATATGAATCTGGCAGGAATCGACAAGCATGGCGCCCTGGACCAGACAAGAAGACAACTTCTATGCAGCGAAGCAGTCCCCGAAAGCTCAGCCGAGAATCAGGTTCACCGCAGCAAGATTGCGCGAGGTCGTAGATTCGATGCATCAATCTCATTGCAGACCGTACGTCGCACACGTAGCGACCTCGTTTGATCTCGTCTCGAGCGAACTTGACAAAATTGTTCGCAGCAGAACTGTCCACTAACAGCTGTGTATGATGCTCTCCGATCGTTGCGAGTACATCTTGGTGGTAAATGCGCTTCGAAGAGTGTGTAGCCAAGAAATCACGTTCTTGCTGCGAGCCTGGGGGCAGTACTATTGCGGCTGCCGAAGGAGCTGCCATTATGGTATGGCGCGTGTGGTATGTTGTGGAATCTGTTCCGTTTCGGTGCTGGATACGTAGGTCTCGTCCTGTGAGACTGATACGTCAATGGTAACGACTCGACCACAGATATCGATTCCAATGAGTAAGAAGAGAGAAGGTAGGGAAGTGCTGAACCAGTGGTTTTTTATGAGTAGCAGTCCAGGCAAAAGTGTCAAACGTGCCATTTTCACTGTTGACGATTTACAAGAGGCCAGTGAAGATCCGAGCCAAGGCTAATGTTCACAAGCACTCTTCCTAGGAACGTACAAGGAAGTGAAGAAGCTGAGGCAGATGCCAAACGTCTTCTAAACACAGGACAGTTCTCCCAAGCGCAGGACAGTGTCTTGTAAGCCTGTTGTTCATCTTCAGTGCTCCTGTCGTTGAGATGAGCTTCTTAGCTGGAATATAGCACTCCAGCAGGAGAGAACATGACATCAAATTGCATAACATTGGAGTTCGAGTAGGTCGAAGGGGGTGCCGGGAAGTTGCCTGCTTTGTGGTATGCCATGATCCGGGCCGCCGTCTTTGCAAACAAAATGCCATTGTCTGCACATGTTTCTTTGGAGCGTATGTCCCTGATGCTCAACAAAGAGCCCAGTGTTCGAAAGCCCAAGCGACCTATTGCTCCATAAACATTGTGTATGAAAATTCCTTTCCGGATATGCTTGGGTGCTTCACAAGCCTTGGTAATGCTCGAACGTGGAGACAGAGTAGCTAGTATCAAATTCAGTGAGCAAGAGAGGCAGGCATGAGTGTAACATCGTGGTCCAATGTGTTGGTGATAGTAGAATAGTCTTCTCTTGACCAGCTACACGTGCGCAGGACTAGATCTCTTGCAGTGTGATGGTCAATAGTCAGCCTGAAAGGATGCTGATACTTGAGTGTCGTTGCGTAGGGTCCAAGTTGGCTCTATACACACGATGGGACCAGGTCCCAGTTTGCTGCCTCAATGAGTGGACCCCGCTCTCGACTGCAGGCTGGTGGTGCTGGTTAGGGCCGTGTTGTTAGCTCAAGGTGTGGGCGCCTGGATGCTTGGCGGAGCCCAGAAGCGGGAGAGTGAAGTGCCCAAAATGCATCAGCCTGTGCATTTCATGCAGCTCCCACATACCAAGACCATCTTCCACCACCGAACATCAAAGGTCTGTTGTCCCCACTGTCTCTTGACAGGGCTTGTGGTGGTATAGAGCAAATGCATTCGCCTGACTCTGTATGCTTGGCTCTCTCCAAAGACCGTCACCGGCACCCGCTGCCGCCATCACCGCCTCGGAAGGCCTCGATATGGCAATCATACGGACTCCACCAAAACGAGCGGGAGTCTCTGTTACCAAGTCAATAGACAAAGGCTTACAACAAGTTCAAAGCATACGAAGCCAGCGAATCGACAGCATATCGCGTGTTTATGCTGCGAATTCCATCGCGTGTCGAAGCGGTAACGATGTCCTCCGCGGCGCCAGAGCCAGAAGCGTGTGATACTCCAGTCCAAAGCTTCAACCAAAGGACCCGAACTCGACCTTTGATGATCACCGGAACAAGAACAAAGCCTAGCAAAGACGGATCGACTCGAGCGACAAAGATGAAGCCATCCTCTTTGGTTCCGTTCAGCCAATGAGCCACGTTTACCCAGCATACAAGAGCGGTGCCAGTGCATCAGCGACCGCGCAGCTAGACCTGGAGTACAGCGGCCCAAGATCGTGTATGGAGACCTGCGTGGCGGATACAAAGGCTGGCAAATCGCTTGGACCCGCTATGCGAGAGCAGCTGCAGAACCTTTAACTTCCTCCGCTGGCCTGGCGGAATGCATTCACAGAGGGTTACCGAGCGCAGCGCGAGTGCTCTCCACGAGCTGTCGAATTCTCTGCCACATCTTGCAAGCGGCGACACCAGGATGTTGAGCGGCATCGCAATGGCTATAGAGCACGGCAAAGACAAGACCGGCCAAGCAGGGGGGTGACATCAGCAAGAGCCTGGGACACCCCAGAAAGTGCATGCCAGTGAAGTGCTTGGGAGGTCATCCAAGGGCAGAGTTGCAGACAGAAATGTCTTTGCCCAGCCTATGTCAATTGGTGAGCATGCTGCTCTTGAGGAGAAGCGCTCCGAGCTGCCGTGCTCTCTAAACATACAAGAGCATATGTAAGAGCGGTGCAGAGCCGGAGCTGAACGGCAAAGAAGCCCCAGACCATTTCTCTAAAGGACGGCTGGCTGGAAGTGATCCAAGGCACTGGGTTGGCGGTGCATTTTATGCATGACCCGTGCGTACTGTGATGAACAGCTGGTAGAACATTTATTTCGATCCTCCGGAGCCGGACTTGATAGGACCTGGAACGGACCTGGAGTAGACCTGAAAAAGAACTGGACTTGTTTCTGAGGTCTTAAATTCTCGGAGTTTAAGTTGCTGGACTGGATACATATGCTGGAAGTGCTCATTGTTGGTATATAATGGGGTCAAAACAGGCATAGTATTGCTTGAGATGAGCACGTAGACTAGTATACGAAAGTTGCGGCTTGAGAAGGAGATTTGGTGGCCCTGCACGAAGCGCACTGTTTGCTACTCGAGACAGGGCAGATCTGCTAATTGCGCTTGCGGACGAGTCACAGTGACCTAAGGTCTCGGCCTTTGTCTTACAGCACCACAGAGCTATATCGGAGGGTTTGAGGGCGTTCTGGAAGCGCATCGTCTTTCGAATGCTGGGAAAGTCTCTCTAGGCTTATCTGAAGTCCCGGGATATGGCCAGAACGGACCCGAAGTTGCCATGCGCTGGTGGCCTATTCGGGTCCACAAGGCCACTCACCCGATCGGTCTCGTTACGCGCCACTCGTCGCTGAGCTGTTTCGCACAGGAGCGGGGGTAGAGCGAGCTTGTGCTGCTCTTGCAAGAATGCCCGCTGAAGCGCATTTGGTGTATCGGAACAACCAGAGCCTTTGAAGACTATTAAGTCCATCATGGTAGTGCTGCCCTATTCATCCGAAGCACACTGTGTCTCTTCTCCGCACTGTCGCTCTTTCAATTGGAGCATTTCAACGTAGACCAAGCGGTCTAGTTTCTGGAATGCCCATGGCGTGGCAGATCGGTCTCGTAAATTGTGTCGCTGGCGCACAGGGAGTTTTTCGTGTTGCTTCGATAGCGAGTCGCAATGGGCGCCTCACTAAATTCATGTCAGATTGTCAGCGATGGCTTCAAATGCTGCACTTTGTGGTGGTGATGGTGATGGTGATGGTAAGTAGGATATGGGAAGTCGATATTGGCTCCATTGGCAAGACAAAAGCGGAATGGCGTGGGACGGAGAGGCTAATTTCCGCCGACTCTGCGAGACGACCAACTTCTTCTTACCGACAACATGACATCCCAAGGCCTGTAGATCCCTAGAGCCACTTGGTCTGGTCCTACCTGGATCCTCAGCCCGCGAGCGTAATTGAATTCGACGCACCATATGCCTCGAATTCTTTCTGGTGCAAGCTGGCTTTCCTGAACTCCTGGACACGAAATTATCGAAGACGTGCTTCATCAACGTACTGAAACCAGATTGACCGTCACCTTGAGGCCCAAGATCAAGTTCAACGAATGCCTGGCACATTGAAAGTGAAAATCTTAGGCGGGTGGTATGGTGGGAGCTAAGAGTGCTGTGATACCACCATCATGCCCTTTCGGACCCCGACACCACACCCACAATCGCTTGCGATCCAGCCTTCACACCGTTTCTAGCTTCTGCTGCAGCGTTCCGCACGGTCTTGATCAGATCCCACATCCAAGGAACAAAACCGGCTCGCCTGCCAATGGGAACATCTGCCTCTCTTCTAGTTCCTGGTCAATCCCAGCCATGCTGTCTAATTGAACAGGCCGTAGTCCCTGGGAAAGTCTTACGACTGCGGCAGCAGCATCTCCTCCATGTCCGACAGTCATTAAATGGCCATCTATCCCGTTCACCTCGGCGATTTGAAGACAAGCAGGTCGCTGGAAGCTGATGTATCAGCCAGTCTGGTCTGCACGCCGATTTATATCAGTCGCCGGCCTGCATGCTCGAAAAAATTCCACGCTTAGGCCAGGGCGTCCAGTCGTCTGGACGGACGGGGACGCCTGTGGAAACGTGAAGTGGATATGCACAGTGCGGAGCTCTAGTCCACACAATTACCCATCTCGTAAATCTGCAACATGGCGGTGGCTGGAACATCTGGTGCGTTCTTGGCGGCTGTGGTGCCAATTCTCGATCTGGTCCTGAGCCGATTGCGGTCATCGCATCCTTCGTCGGTGGGGCAGCCTTGTATGCCCTGTGCGCTTTCTTCTCATCTCGGGCATCTCAATAGTACTCGAGATGGGTAGTCACCTCTCAGCTTCTGTTCCTCGCCTTCCATCTGGCTCAGGAGTCCTGGTACTCTTTGAGCCCTTCACATCGCTGTCAGATTCATGCAAACTCTTCTGACAGTATGGCACCTCTACCATGGTCCTTTTCGCTGTGACACAGAGTTCGGGGCCGCTTTCACTCAGCCAGGCGATTCGGATTGAACTAATCGAGATCGATACGAGAGACCGCAGCAATGTGCCTGCTCCTGAGGGCTGGTCAGAGTGAGGGTATTACAGGTTTACGGTACACAACTCCTCTCGAAACGGCAAGGCACTGCTGCATAGCATGCGCGGAACGTACAGGGCATCGCTATATCCCAGCCGAAGGAAGCGAATCACGTGTGAGACTTTGGTTCCTTCACCGCCGCACGCCTTCGCTCATAGCAGCCTCGTGTTCATGCACTTAGTTATTGGATCATGCTCAGCACCGCTACCTCGTTCTTGATAAAGGCATATCAAACGTGAGACGTCGGTGAATCCACTGCGAGACACTTAGCTCCAAGGAACTCTGCACTTGCGCTCCTGGTGGTTGCTGGGTGTCTGGCATCGCCATACATCATGCAAAGGAAGTGTACCATGTGTGAGGCCTCGACGCCTCCATCACGCGGCGCCGCTCATAGAACCGCTGTGTTCATGCTTTGATTAGATGGATCTGAACCGGCACTGCCACTTCATGCTCGATCGAGGCAAACCAATTGTGAGCATTAGGTGGCCTCACTACATGGTCCGGCTCAGCGATGGAGTTTCCCGGTACATCTAATGGTCGGAGATTATCTGGCATCGCTATGACATGACCGCGGAGCGAAAAGACGAAAACATGGGATTCTTCACTATCTGAACGAATACTCTCTATCGACTCATCCTCCGCCTTCTCTCCGTCGTCGTTCCGCTCCTTCTGCCTCCTCTCGCATCTTCGCGCGTCCTTCTGCAATCAGTCGGTCCAGCTCCATCATTCGATTGGCGTTATGTCGTTGCCATCGAGGGCTCCGCAGATGGGCTGTGGCGGCTGTTCTTGCAGGAGGAAGCGGAGGTGGGGCCATTGGGTAAACTGGTGGGCCGAGCGGCATAAGCTGGGTGACTAGAGGAGCTGGCGGTGCGAGTGGAGGACGAGGCTGCGCGGGCGGACGAGCCTGTCGCGGCATTGGGGGTGCTCGCGGCGGCATTTCTGGGGCCTGCTGCTGCGGCGCTGGAGGGCCGTACCCGGCGAAGTCAGGAAGTTCCTCAAAGCGCACAAGTGGTTCGAGACCTGTGCCAGGTAGGCCTTGGGGTATTCGAGCCATCCAGTCTCGCCTTGGCTGCGGCTCGTCATCGTCCTCCATGTATTGGGCGCTGTCCTCTTCAGCTCGACGGCCAGCGGGCACAAGTCCTCGCTCCTCAGCAGCATTCTTTTGGCTCTCCAGCGTCTTTACTGCGCCTTTTGCTGTCTTTACTCTTCTTCTGGTGCCTGGAAGGCTCGTGCTGGGCTCTGGCGTTGCCGCGGCACTTTCGTTCGGCTGAGCCTGGCCCATTGAGAATCTCTTCGGAAGTTCTGCTATTGTTCCAGACGCGCTACCACGTCCTCCTTGTTGACCTCCTGATGCACGAGTCGAAGCAGCTGGAGCGGTCAAGGTCTCATTGGCGACGCTCGTCGACTCAGGTCGCTGATTTGCGCGCGTAGTGCCAGACCTGGTGATTCTCGGCCCTGGGCTTGGTGATGGAGTTGCGTCCAACAATATCTGCAACTCGATCAGAGTGCGCTCACCCAACTCTCCTCCATGGTTCGTGCAGTCGTAGTCGTCGTAATCGGCGAAGACTGTTGCCAGCGCTCTCCTGGTTTCCTCATATCCATCATAACCCTCCATGATCGCATTGCCGCTGAGGTTAAGACTTCGGCGCAGGACGTCTTGGGCCTCGTGCAGTGGATCTCTTTCCGGCAGTTGCTCTTCCAGGTCATTCAGCCAGATCGATAACAATCGTTCCAGGTAGTATCCACAGTCTGGGCACTTTCCTCTGATGCCAAGGATCTGGTCCCAGTAGTCCTCCCATGATTGCTTGCTACCCTTCTTTGGCATCTCCATGATGACAGATGTGTGGAATGCTATATTCGTGGGTTGAACTGCGTTGGCGGAGCTTGTGGCTCATCCCAACCTCGTGGTTATAGTTCTTCTGCTTCGCAGCTTGACTACTGTCGCGGTGGAGGAGACCAGGTCGTTGTTGGTGTTCTGTCAAGCGGAAGACTAACGAGTAGTGGCTGCTGAGTGGGGTGTGGGCAGAGTCCGCGGTCGTGCTCATCGAAGTCCTTCGGGGACTGTCTAGACGTTTGTGCGACATTCCCGGTGGCAAATCGCTTCTGAGCAGAGCGAGATGTTCCTGATTGCTACACGATGCATCGAAGCACGTACCGTCTGCCTCCTCGGTCGATATCAGCGTTGTCAGAAGACTAGCAGGGTCATCGCCTGTCGGTGCTGCCGGCGTTGTCTGCTGCCAGGCCTACCTTTGTTCCATGCTGAAGGAACCTGTCCTGATCCAAGGCACAGATTTCACTCTCGTCTCGCACTCGTGGAAAGACGAGGTCGGTGATGTTGCTCTTTTCTGTACCACCATTGATAGAGGTGCCAGGTCTGCCATGGTGCTCCACTGGACGTGTCTTGGTCGTTGGAGATTCTGCTACAATCACCTGGTGTGGTACTGCTATCAACGATGGCCTACCATGTAACATTCTCGCGCCCGGAGACGCTCACTGGCGATCTCAGGGCTTCTCTCACACCGGCACGCGGGACAAGGAGTAAGCATAGGAAGCTCTATGCGCTCAAGGCTGGTATGCTGCCCGTCTTCGTCTTTGAGCGCCAGCGATACCTGTGTGTCGTGGAAGCGTAACGATGCTTCTCTGTCGGACGCCGTCCACTCAAAGCTGCCCTCCAGCTATTCCCCTTGCTATTGTCACCATTTATGTTCGTAGGCCGACATGCTGCAAGGCGCACATAAGTAGTGTGTGGTGCTCATCTCTTGCCTGAGCGCCTCCGCAAGCCGGGGATTACGGTGAAGCCCAGGTCGGACAACAGCACAACGACCATGCAATCGCCTATTGCTCAACATCTGATGGACGGATTGCGCTCAAATTTGCAGCGGAGCCTTTCATGACCGTGTTGCAGCTGTGCATAACCCTTTCAAGAAATCAATGCGGCTCGGTGGACGACGACTAACCGGGTGGGCAAAGCTTGCGGATTCATTGAGATATATATATGCGAGGTTTCCAGCGTCCTTCGTGCTAACCACTAATATCACAGCAAGGTCCACACTCTGAGAGCCATTGCCACTGCCTGCCAAAGCCACTGCCATTGCCTGCCAAGCCACTGCTGTCCCCTACCAATTCCCCCAAGTCATCGCTCGTTTAGCTCAGTTGTTCTTTGGTTGTGTTCACAGACTTTCGAGTCTGGTTGCTAAATGTACCAACAGGAATGATTCAAATCACTAGTCTTTTTTTGCTATTTTGCTGCTGGCTCCCGCTACAAAAGGGGTACTTCTGCTCAACATGACAGTCAAAGGGCCGCCAATCTCTGCTTTCATGTGACAATTTGAGGCCATGGAAGGCATTACAATTTCTGCCCCGTATTTCAGCTGAGATGCACTACCCAACCGCTGTCGAACGGTCTCAGTATGGGTCTAGAATGATGATTGATCAATGGCAAGCCACAGAAGATCATAGTGACTGCCGCGGAGGTTTCTAAAAGCGCTGCCAAGCCGATTACTTTTGCCTTGAGCAGCTGTACCAAGCCACCACGGGCCTCTTGTTAAGGAAAAATGGGATGCTGAAGGTCTCATGGACATGAAAGACGCTCGCGATGAGCCTTCGAACCCCCGATCAAGGTGTGGTTGAGAATTTGGATATGCGGAGGGAAGGTGGGAGCCATGGAGGTTGTAACGTTTTGCAAAACGGTTTGCTCCAACAGGGCATAACATGCTACAACCACATCTGACAAAGCAAAGCATAATACTCTAAGAGTCTGATAGCTAACCTTAGCGATCGGAACGTCTGTTCGAACCCTTGAATAAGGTGCGGTTGTGGTTTCGAACAGCGAGGGAGAATGGTAGCCGCCAAGTCCAGTTCAGACCGGCGGCTTTTGCAACAATATTTGCCTCGAGGGACTATAAAAACCTCACAAAGACGTCTTAAAATTGAAACAACGACATGCGAAGGGTCTGATGGAGGTTCTGAGCCATCGCAACTTATGTTCGAACTCTCGCCCAAAGTGTGATTGTTATTGTGAAGCAATGAGGGAAAGTGGTATCTGCCAAGCCTAGATGAAGCCTGCGGCTTTTTGCAAAATGTTTTGCCTCAATGGACGATAATGCTCCTCAGCGACATCCTGAAATGAAACAAACATCGTACTGAAGGTCGAAAAGGTATTCTATGCGATCGCAAAACATCTTCGAACCCTCACCACTGCCATAGTTGCGGTGTACAGGTGGCGAGGCAAGGCGGAAGTCGTGAAGCCGGGCAGATTTGGCAAATCTTTTGCCTGGATTCATGACAAAGGCAGTGGTACAGAACATCCAACGGATAACGACAACGATCTGAGGGATACACAAGCGCAACTCTTCTCCAAGTCCGTGAGACTGGATTCGAGCTTTGACGGCCAGAAACACCATGGAAAGGCATGGCCTGAGCACACATCACTTGGTGCTATTTATGCTGTGGAGTCCTACCGAGTTTCCAAAACCAGAATCGTACAGACTCCCAAATTTTGGCTGGAAGTGCTACGGCGGGGTTGGGATGGTAATGAGGAAATCATACTGGCTGCTGCTTTGCGGCCATGAAGGTGAATCAAGCACCACGAAACCATTACAGAACCACTTCGACGTGGCAATGAGGAAGTGACACACGCGGCTGCTTCGCCACTTGGAGGCCATATAAGTAGGATTGAGTATTTGCGGCACTGTTGACAATAATCCACCAGCAGTCACAGCTCTCCCTCGTGACTATGAGGGACAGCACCACCACCACACTGGCCTTTGTTCAGGCCGCCTCATCCACTTTCTGCCCAAGCTGATCCATCGAGAATCGCCTCATTACACCTCGCACATACGTCGTCGACCTCGAACATTCCTCGTCACACAAGTCTGCTCTCCGCAAGCGATACATAGCAATCTTGCCTCACGCTGATGTCCCAGCGCCTGAAGCCAGAGCGAAGACATCTCATCGCTACGCAGCGACCGACCAGAATGCAACAGTCGCCAACTCGACACTCTCGTTGATCTGCTTACACCACTTCTTTACAGTCCGCTCCAGTGATGACACTGCTGTATAAAGGCGAGGAGGAGTGAGGGGTAGAGAAAAAATGCAGAAGAGACATGACAGTCCGTCTGCAGCGCTATCGTGCTATGGGAATTTATGGCATAATGATTTCAGGGTGTCTGAGATACAACAGCCATCGGGGTCCGCGATTCCACGGCCTTACGTCAGCTTGGGCTCAACGACTCAATCGCCAGTTGATAAGAAGAGAAGGAAACGTCAGGAATTGTACTCGTGACAGACAGCTGGCTACAGGGGCTTGTGCAGCTGGGCAGACGGATTTTCAAGGATGTCAATCTCAGAAAAGGCACTGGCCCTAGAAAGCATTCATCTGATCAAAGAGATGTCGGTACGCATGAAATGAACTCTGTCGCTCTCGCTATATACAGTTCGACTCACTCATTGCCATCTCTGCTCTGCTTAAAAGGCTTCCACTGAAACATGCTGTGCGACCCTTCGAGCATCTCATACCTCTTCAAACACCCTCAGCAGCGAGCACAGTACCATCGTTCGCAACAGCAAGCTTTTGCTTCTTCAACGACTCCTTCACAGGTCGGCGAGCCTCAAAGATCTTATCGAGCTCCTCGAGCGTGCGTCCCTAAGAACAAGATCAGTACATGTCTCACGATACAGAGCGCTTGCTATTAATCACTCACCTTGGTCTCAGGAAGCAAGAAATAGAATACTGTAGCCTGCACTGCACACCAAACGATGAAGACGATATAAGTCTTCCAACCGATATTGTGAAGCGAGATTGGCCACGCAAACTGGTTCAGCAGACCGCCAGCATTCACAGCAAGACTGGAGAACGCCATACCCTTTGCTCGTCCCTCGAACGACAGAACCTCGACTGGGTACAGCGCTTGAAGTGGAGTAAGACCCACTGAGTATACCGCCCCAAAGATGAAGATGCACGCGACTGTAGCCTTGGCAGCAGCGTCGTTGGTCTGGCCAGTCTCGTTGAAGACACCGGTAGCAGCAGTAACGCCGATCCAGACGATGCAACAGCCGGTCATAGAGAACAACATGAGGGGTCGCCGTCCGATGCGCTCGACGAAAGCGGCTCCGGTTAATGCGAATGCGAATTGGAAGCAGGCGTAGCCCAGGTTGATGTTAGCTTGCTCGATGCTTCCGGTGTAGCCAGCTGTCGTGAGCACTGCAGGGAGGAAGTAGGAGAGTACACCATTGCCAGCCCACTGAGCGAAGATTGAGAACACGCAATTGCAGAGGATGCGGTAGCGGCCAGATCTTGTGGCGAAGAGGGCCGAGTAGTCCCAGAACCGCTTGTCCTAAAGCCAGTAAGTCAGCAACATCTCCTATCATCAGACACTACGAGTAAGTGAAGTATCAACGTACAGCGCCATTCGTGTTCAGATATTCCTCATACTCCGCGACCTGGAGCTTGACCCAGACTGAATCCGGGTTCCCAAGACCATGCCACTTGGTGAGTGTGCTGATGGCCTTCTCCCGCTTGTTATTGACGAAGAGCCACCGAGGAGATTCCGGAACGAAGAACACGAACAAAACGATTAGACCGGGGAAGATCATCTGCATGTAGATCGGGATCAACCAAGAGACGTTGCCGACCAGGTTGAGACCACCTCGGACAGCTCCAGCGGCGAGGATCGATCCAGTGAACCAGAACGTATTGCAGTATGCTGTGATTATACCTCTCCAGGAAGGATGAGCGGTCTCAACCACGTAGATGGGACCCGCAGCGGACACAATGGAGACTCCAAAGCCCAGCAAGAATCGACCACCCTTCAGCTGTCCGCCATCGGCAGTGAAGACAGTCGTTCCGTTGATAATCGCCCCAATGATGATGAGCCAAGCACCGATGCCCATCCCGACCTTCCTGCCCCAGGTATCGATCGCCGGACCCACGAACGGCAGAGCGCACACTCCACCGATCTGGTACATGGCCGAGTTGATAGCTTGCCATTCCCCATCGACAGATCCATGGAAGAAATCGAGGAAAGTCTTGTTGGCCGACAAGCCACCGAAGAGCGAGCCGTCAAAACCATTCATGGTCTGACAGAAACATCCTAGTAACAGGCATGCGATGAGGCGGAGCGTCGTTGGGTGGAAGAGCCTCGCTGGCTCTTTGATCGTGGCTTCGTGAAATGCTTCGCTACCCTTCACGACTCGCATGTGAACGAGACCTGGCTGTGAGATAAAGTCAGCCACCGCAGCTAGGCTCTCATGGATGCTTTGAGTTGACACTCACCTCCTTCTCGTTCATCATCTCCACCACGCTGGTGGAGTGCTTCTCCTCCATGACGCCCGACATGCTGCGCGACAAGAGCGATGATGAAAGATCGTCCTGGTGAAGTCGAAGTTCGATCCCCAGGATCTTCCCTTGTAGAGCAGGGTATGCGAGAAAGATCTGTCTCCACAATGACCAGAGCGACCCCAAGTCAGCCGCGCAGCAAACCGACTAACTATATACTACGCGCCAAGCTCTTCACCATCCAGACCGCAAATACAAGAGATGTACAGCAGCCCAACCCGGACGGCGCTGAGCAGGGACACGGAGCTCAGTTCTCCGCAAAATGCCACGTTCTCGGCTCCGGAGAAGCGGTCCTGTGGGCCGCTGGACAGGACTTCAAATTGAGTGCAGGGCACCGAGCACGCTACATCGTCGCGTGCGGGTGAAGGAATCGCTGTCACAGGTTGGGGTTCGTGGTTGTGGCGTGGGAGACTTGGGGTAGTGCTGGTGGCAGTGGCCAGATTGGGCTACGGAGCAGGGCACTCCGTAGCTTGGTGGAGGTCATAAGCTTTTTAGACTTTGAGGTCCATTGATTAGAGGTAATCGTCACGCTGCCGCGAATGGCTGCCGTCGATTGTAAGTAGGTGACAGCAACCGGAAGAATACATGGGAAGACTGGACGAGGTGATATGCTAAGTGTAGTTGAACGTCCATCACAGCATATCTTCGTCTGATGCTGGACGTGGATGTTCGGGTCGGCTTGGCAGGCAACTGGGGTACCTGGGTACCGTCAAGGTTCCCCGTAGCCGACAGGCATGCGAAGACGCCAAGAAGTGCGGCAACACCCACTGCATATGGTACAGTACAAATCGGAGTTTCAGCTCGTCTGATCAGAGCAGCCCGAGGTGTGGTGTGAGAACACTTACTACATGTTTGGTAAAGCTCGCTAGTGGCGAGCGGCACGTGGTACTCGCTGCAGGCGTTATCAGAATCACTTGTTGCATTCTTGTGGCAAGCAGCTAGCTTTGCAGCGTGTTGTTCGTCGGTTAAAGCACAACTTCGGCTGGGATCCGGACAGTGCGTTAGTTCTGGCGCAGTCAAGCCTCAGGTGAGGAATGCTACGACGGGTTTGCGGCCCGACGCCCTGCCTCTATGAGCGCGATGTCTTTTGCTGCGAGTGCCCACTGGGTAGGATGTAATGCTAAGCTCCGTTGGAGTGATTTTGTAGTCGAAAGTCGGCGGCGAATGTGTGTGATCCCACAGGATCTCCTTCGCTCACTGGAGCGTGCCATATCAATCCATTCGGTGGAGTGTCGTCAGCAGCGAGTATTATATCATACTGGTTGTGCGACCACATGATATGTCGGGGATATCTGGGTATATCGTTTTTGTACTTGCTTGCTACACGCTGCTGTTAAGTTGCCAGGCACTAGAGCAGGACCGAGCGTACTCAATGGACGCTGATGTTGCGGCCAATGCTCGAAGCCTCGAGCTAATTCTTCGGCAATTGGAAGTCGCACCTGGGGAGACTTCTTCAACGCAGAAGCAGTGTGCAGGCGTTCAGATTCATCAGCCCTTGAGTCTTGGTTGGGTGGCCAACGACACAAGCGACTCATCCTATGCTGTGAAGCATAGATCCGGATTTGAAGTCAGCATATCAACATCAATGTCATCACCGCGAATGGTGGATGTTTGACCTGCGGTTAGCGTAAGGTTCTTGACGTAACGATAGATGGTCCAGAATACTCGGAGGCGGTCTTTGAGCCTGTATTGCAAAACTGAAGACTGCTTCGTAGACAATTGGGAGACTGTCGAATGTTGCCAATGGTTGCATTGAAGGGCGAGGAGATACCGGCATCAAAGCATTGTTGTCAAGCCCATTGCTGCCAAAAGCCTGCTGAGTCGACGAAGACAACAGTTGCTGGACTGAAGCATTGATCTAATCGATGCTGTTTGACAAGTATTTTAAATCGATCGATCTTAAAAGCCATAGGCGAGCAATGATTGGCAGTATTCCAAGTGGCCAAGCTCACCCACTGATGAATGTTGGTTGCCGAGCTGGGCCACTGGGTGGGTTGACTCGCTGTGGAAGACTTGCATGAGATCCCAGGTGTCTGGCAGCTGGAGCATGGGCACATTCCATCGCATCGTATCTGCAAATACATGCGGGCTTACTCTGTAAGAGTCTCGGTCTCAGATAACAGACCTTGCGTCGGCGACAATCGAAGCGCTGTTCAGACACATGTTAGCACCTTATTCATGCTGTATCGTCATCATCTGGCACTCGCCGCCTTAGGCAAACTCGATTCCGCCCTGTCGTTGGCCATGCCTGCGGATACTGCCATTGCCGAAGCGAAGAGAAGCTTTTGAGATATCCGAGCCAGGCGCATTTACATCCAGGAGCTCAGCAATGCCACATGCAATCGTGTGCTCAGCATCGTCGTGGTCCCAGGGACAATCCGGCAATACCGGTTCTCTTTCTGGATTGAATACAGGGTCGTTGATCAGAGCCAAAGTAGTAGCGAGATTGGCCATGTTTTGCTGACTGGACATGTGGAAGACCCGAGTACGCTGAAGGAAGTGCTAAGTAAGGTAAGCATAAAACCAGTGCACACGGAGCTCGGGCGCTGCCGGTAAGGCTAGAGCTTTGATTGGGTCGCTGCGCAGTCAAGAACCTGTACACGAGCACAGGCACAAATCCAGTACTACATACCCTCGCCAGCCCGCCCAAGCCCACGAATATGCTACCAGACACCGACCCTGCGCTTCGGTCGCGATCCTCATCAGACTATGGCCAGGAGCCCATCGAGCATTCCATCTCGAATCGGTCTATGGACTGCCGATAGCAAAGGACCAAGATGTGGTGTGAACACATGATCGGAAGATGCGAACGATGCCATGGCTCCTTAATGTGATCGATGGTCCTAGGACTCTGTAGTCATGAAGGGATTATACACAGTCTATAAGCGAGCCTCGGTCGAAGGTGGCACATCCATCTATCCTAACCACAACATCAGTCCGATTCACATGAGACAATTGCTCGCTAATGAATCTCTCATGAGAGCGTGAGAGCGTGCTACATGTACTGGTTCATGCTTCCGAACTGGGTGCAGTTCTATGATGTCGTTGGGACATCAACCATCCACGTCACTGAGGATTAAAACTGGTGATAATAGAGGCTGCAAGAAGCAGCCTCACTCGAGGGCGGAGACTGGATGGTGTGATGTGCACATATGAGGCACACTGTGCACCGCAGCATGATGTCAAACCGATTCCTCGTTGCCTTTTAGGGGTATGAGTCGCGCCAAGACCGCCCGGTGACTAACCTCATGCAGGATGCCGGCCAGCGCTTGTTTGCGACTGGACGCCTTATTACGAGAACTGAGGAAGTAGGTAGTATCTCTTGCTCTACGTGGTGACTGTATAATTTGCCAATCGAGAAGAAATTCGGACTCGAGACCGCATGGCTCAAGTCCTGCACGGTCAAAGACTACAGGAGCCATCCTCAGATTTTGCAAGACTCTCTTGCCGTCACAATATCAGAGATAACTTGGCGCATTTTAGCTTAGATCGACAGCGCCAATGGCGGAAAATAAACAATCAGGTACTGTACTGTGGTATCGGTTACCCGTTCCACGAGCCTCGTGGCGTGTGAAGGATTATAGCGCAATGGGCATATCAGAAAATGGCTGTTCCCCAGCTCCTTGAATCCGTCTTCACCTCGAGTATTCCTCCAGCCGGTGCAGCAGCTCGACATGATGCATACCATCGAACTGGCACTGCCTTTCTTGGTACTGATCAGACTCGCTGTGGGTCAGTCCAATGCAACGGCTGGTGCCTTCTCGGATGTATTATTGTGTAACGAGACATTTGCGCAAGCGAACGCGGTCAGAAAACTCTTTCCACTTCTGACGTACAATCGAACTGACAAGCATAGACCGGCGTATTCACCGTCAACCCGAATGTCGATCAAGGAATTCAAGCCTTCCAACCCAACAATACTTCAGGCCGGACTTTGCCCATCGACCTTGCAGTGACTCTCGCAGAAGACCGAAACACGTCTCGCCTCCAGCTCACGACATGGCTAAACCCTCGCGGCGCCAACTACAGCGACGATTTCGGCCTTGGATATGATGTCTGCGGAATGGCTTTCGGGCCAATCCCTAACAATACGCTTTCGCGCGCGCAGTCCGACAATGGTTCTTGCTACAATATGCTGGATGAAACATGTGTCAGCGACATCAAGACTTTAGCGCAGAGTTATGCGCTAGATCTCACTCTGAACCCAACACCAGGGCCTAACAGCAACCTGACTGCCACATCCATAGGCACAGTCTGTGCGAACATCGCTAGCAACTTGACCGCAAATATCCCCAAGAGCTGCAAGAAGTTCTTCGAGTCCGATACCACTGTCTCTGATTCAACTCGTACGTATGGATCGCCATCTGGTCCTTCTCTGATCCTAACAGAATCGCAGCGCTGACCGGCTACAACACATCGATCCTGTATGCCAACTGCTATATGAACGAGAGTTACAACGACGCATACTACACGATCGAAACTTCCTTCACTGACAACACACCTGCGAATTACAACCTCTTGGGCCGCCTGACTGCTCCCATATTGGCCATATGGATGCCCATTGCGAACGCCGAGCGGCCAAGCACGATTCAGTATGCGACAGCTGAACTAATCTGCGCTGGCGTCAAGAACTTCACTGCTGGCAGCACGGTCGCTGCTGAGTTGCCCGCACCGACTCCAGTCGATGGAGGTGGAGGATTGAGTGGAGGAGCAATCGTCGGAATCGTTGTGGGCGTTGTGGCTGCAGTGGCTCTCGTTGCAGGTCTCCTCGCATGGTGGCTCATCTCCAAGAAGCGGAAAGCTAAGAGTGCGACTGCTGCGAAAACGTCTCCGCCAGAGACAAACGGGCCAGAGTACTCGCCGATTGTGGCGTCTGGTGATATGAAGGAGATGTCTCCAGCAGAAGCTCGGGATACTGCAGTCTCGGAACTGCCGACGTCGACTTTCGTGCGGTCAGAGTTGGACGCAGGGAAGGCTGAGCGGCATGAGCTTTCTTCTGAATTCGGCGCGAAGCCAGCGGAGCTGCCGGGCAGCGAGGCAGCTGTACAGAAGTACCTGTGGTGATACGCATACCATGATTTTCAGTTCAACTTGCATTGGAAGTTGATCAGTTGAGTCTTTACGCTAACGGTCGTTCCATGCAGCAGCTGACCCGGAGCTTTGGAGCTATTGTATACTGAACCGTGAGCTTTCCACTTCTTCTTCCACGATTGAAATGCTATGAGACATCCAATAGCATAGGTTTATTCAAAATCCGCCTACGCCGTCTCGGGGCCACATGAAACAATTTCAGCAATCCAGTACCTCGCCTTTCGCGACCTTGAAACTATCCGGAGCCCGTCGTAACGACAAGACTTCGCAAAATCTGCACAAAAGGCTCGAACCAATCCGATGCGCACCTAGTGACCTCTCCGTGCTCCAACCAGCGAAGCAGTCAGCACAAGCAGCAGAATAGCAGGCGACCGCAGAATCTTCTTGAGACCATTCCTCGTCTTGTCTTTGAGACGCTTCCAGTCATTGTGGCTAGAGCGACGATGCTTATGCTCTGTTGGTGTACCGGCATAAGAAGACCCAGATGCTTCTTCTCGAGATGTTGACCTGGAAACCGACGTACGAGAACGGCGGTTGTGAGAGGCATGGTGTGAATGGTCAGTTTCTGCTCAGACGTCAGTGCCCGTACACAAACCATCTTGCACTCGAAGTGAGAGCTACCTTGAGCAGCCTGAGGGTTAGCAGATTGACCATGATAGCGAGATGTGGAGCGATGCTTGGAGGGTGAGCTGTGCTGCTCATGACTTGCTGAGGATCGATATTTGTTCAGGTTTCTCTGATATTTCCGCGGCTTACACAGGCACCGGTCGTGCTGGTACCAGCCTGCGCAGTTGGAGCAGCTACAATGTGGGTTGAAGAAGTCATAGGTCGAAGGTGCTTGGGCGTTGGACGTAGACCGCGAACGACGATCTTGGCAGTCCCAACATTCTGTTGAGTTCAGACTTGGTGGATAACATCCACCAAGGCGCCCATAGAGCTCGTCATCACTGAGGTACTGCCTTCTAGGCCTGATGGAGCGCGAGTGGTTTAGACGGTCGAGGAGAGCCTCGCCGCTGATTAAAGCCTGTTTTCTGGCCTGGCCATCTTGATGCTGTTTCAATTGGCTCTTGGGATATCTGTCTTGCATGTGACATGATCTATGTGGTGAGGGAGACTCGAAGTGGACATGACGAACAACTCGAGGACTCTGATTTGGTGCTGTTTGCCGCCGTCTATCTCTGCGACGAGACATAATGGTAGAGCGACAACATAGACCAGTAGGGTTATGCGCGCTGATGGTAGAACTTTGGGTCAGTGATGGCAGCGAGAGTATTGGAATGCCTTTTGAACAAGCTCTAGTAACACTGAATGGTCGTCACATAACGCGGTCACGAGCTTGTGAATAGCTGGTAAGTGAATGAACATACGCCGACGGCCGAGCTTTTCCAGCCCCCAGAATATTACTGCATTGGCAAATGCTCCAAGCAATGCTCCAAGCAATCGTATGAAATACTCAGCAACGCCTTTTTAGGAGCAGACTGGGTACTGCTGATTGCTCATCTCGGCAGCCCTAGGCAGTAAGAATTGCGAACTCCGAAAAGCCTGAACACCACACAAGTGTTCAATCAATAGCACACTCCAGTCTCACTCAAGCTAAACCCAGGTGGCGAGCAGGACTACGTGTACGGAAATCACCAACCTCCCAACTTTTCATACCGCGACACCATCCCACTTGCTCTTACTACCTCGCGAACTACACCCCAACATCTACCATTACACCTTTTGCGAGGACCCCAACGTCCGCGACCCGAGCATTCTCAACGACTCAAACATTATCCCGAGAAACACCGACATCCTCCTCACCTGCAAGCACACCTAAGCCAAAATTGACAAGTTGTTATTACAAACCCCAGCATCTTCCGCTCCAGCAACTATTCCATGCCCAGGGCCCAGCTTCACAAGACCGGCGCTCCCGGTCACGAGCCTGGTCAATGCGCCATGGAAAATTGCTTTATCAACCCCCTTTCCTCTCAACTTTACCAATGCTGCAATTTCTCTGGACACAGCTGGGCTGTGGCAGTCTTTGCACGGTGGCGGAGAGAAGGAAGAGGCTCGAAGGCAAGATCCGAAAGACTTTCTGCAATGACATGGCACATCAGGAGGATTTTCTTTTGGTCCCGAGTCACAATCCTCGGGGATATCGTATGGGGGAAAGGATAGGGATGATGGTAGCAGGAAATGAGGACTGGGCGCCGGAGGCAAAGTCCGGTACGCCATGCGGAGACATGGTCTAACTTCGCGCATATTGTGGTCGATGGAATGGGAGAGGCGAGGACTTGGTGTGATTTTTAGCACACGTGATTGCAGCGTTCTAAAAGCGGATGGAGGGAGTGATTCCGCGTCGCCTTTTCCAACTCTAGTCTTTCACTATCTTCCCAAAACGTCTATCATAGCCCTACTACTGTTCATCAAGGGCTTGTATTTCATCTCTCGTTCTTCTTTCTGGACCAGTGGCTTCATATCCTCTCAAGGCCGATGCCATATCATTTCCATCAACTGCGTTCTGGATGGGCGTGAGCCAATGTCGGAAATACCGACGACCGTCAGGAGGACTTACCAATGTCAACACAGCATGGATTCTTTAAAGCTTTGAGGGCTTGGCACTTGGTGCATGGTGTTTCGTGAGAAAGCTTGGAATTGCTGGGGTTGGAATGCCGCTCGGGAGGGCGGGAAATTCGGTGGGAATGGCAGTTGGGAAGGCGGGAACGGTGATGGTGACCGGGAATGGCTTCGTGAAGGTGAAGGTCTGCTGAGGCATGGGGCTGGCGGCGACGAGGGCCACGAAAGCCGCGATGACTGCGACGCACTTCATGTTGGATCTTGGTTGGATGGTGGAGTGGTATGGGCTCGTTTGGTGGAGGTAATAGGTAAGGAGGCTGTTAGAGGATGAGAATAATGGGACGTCTTTATACCGCGCAGGTCCTCGATTGCTGAGGGTCTGAGGTCGATGATCGGCAGAATCGGCATCGTGAATGGCCTACAATGGACTCGAGCCGAATTAACGCTAGGTCTGTTCTTGAGGTTCGGCGTTGAGTCTGCTGCAAGGTCGTGCCTATAGTAGCAAATGTTCGCTGCACAAGCGATCCTCCACAACGTCTTTTTCGACGCAGGGCATCTGGCGGACAGATTGGATACCTTGGGAAAGGATATTATCGCCATAGTGAATCGAAATGGCGCGAACTACTACATGCACGTATTGATTGCTCGGACGCAACCCCGACAAGGCCGGCGTGAATTTCGACAGTGGTTTGCATAAGTTCGCACTACCACCTTGTCGCCCTTGCCGAAGGTGGAAAGATGAGGTTGGAACAGAGTTGAGCCGGAGTGTAGTTGATAGAGCCGTTCGTATCTGTAACATAGTGGAGCACGGCGATCAGATAGAGATGAAGTCGTTACTTCCGCGGGTATGTCCTTCCACAATTGCCTTTTTGGTAATTTTGCGGAGAAAATTAAGGTTGTAGTTCAAGTGTCATCAACAGCAGTATAAGCCCACGTATGGATGCGAGGTTCGCTACAGAAAGGGACGATATCCGTTTCCTTCCACATACCAAGCTTCACAAGCGTCTGACTGGCGTTGTTGAGATGCATCGTTGCGTATGTGATTAGTCTAGGTGAGCTTAGGGTTAAGGATCCGCGGGGGTAGCCGTGTTCTGCTTGACCAATGTCAGATGAGCAAAAGGTCCTCGGCTTGTTCGAAGTCAATGGCTGCAGCATCACAAGCTCTGCACAAGCTCAGCCTGCTCGGGTCCACTTTGGATTCTCCATGTTTCAGATCTCCGCTCCAGTGGCGGCAGTTCGGTCGAAATGGTGCAAAATGCGTTTGAAGCCTGCGCAGAACACCGGTGACAAATGCGATATTGGTGTTAGTGCAAGCGCTTGTCACGGGCTTGTTCTGTTCTAAGAGGCATGTTAGCCAACAGCATTCACGACTTTAATGTTGATCTTTTTTGTGATGCTGAGTCTCATCATACTATAGGTGTGCGCCAACAGCTAAATTTGCCTTTGAGCTGGGCCGCATCCAGCTGCCATGCTCCAGAATACTTGGAAGAGAAGCTACGCATCGAGCTGGACAACCAGAATGATAATTATCACACCTGCATAATAACTCCGACCGTCGCCAAAATATTTGAGGACATGCTCGAACGGCGACTGCGACACTGAAAATTGAGATCAGTATCTCAACATTGTTGGTGTGCTTCACGAGGTAGTGACCCAAGCCGCAGGGTTAGTCTCCTCTTCGTGCAGAGCTTGCCAGATTGCGAATTGGCGATCAACGTCAACGTGCTGAATCCAGAAGATTGGCACGAACGCTGCTTTAGCTGGGTCGCCCGGACAGCAAATACTGCCGCCGTAACTGCCGTGCATGGAGTTGTGGACATGCTGGAGTGGTGCCCAGATCTCAGCCATGGCAGTCCTACGTTCATCATCTGGAGGGTTGCATCTGTCCTTGCTTATCGGGCCATACTTCCGATATGAGGGAGTAGGATGAACTGTTCGTACCTGCCCAGCCTCGACGGGATGCGGAAAGTCTTCGCAGCGCCAAAGGTATTTCGCCTGATGTGGAAGGATCTGTGATACGATCCGCGATCATTCGAACATGCTGGTACCTGTCAGATCTGTGAAATATGAGCGTATGGTCAATGAGCTGAGCTGGTATCGCAGCAGTCTCGTGCCAAGTCAGAGAGATTATAGAGGCATGAGTACAGGGTCTGTGGCACCAGTTGTCCATCAGCGGAACGTTTTTGTTCCCCAGTGGCCATGTCTAACGAGGCAGATCGTCAATCTCTAGGCTAGTCATCAGTTTTCCCGTCAGAACGCTTAACATCCCTGGTGCTAGCAAAGTCCCGCGATATCCGAAATGCAGTGCAGCCTCTGATGAGCTTTATGATAGACACTTGGCTCCACTCCGTCAGCCCCCTTCTAATCGATAATGCAGTCTGTCAGAGCCGCGGCCGTCATGTTAGGCTGTGTAGCGATGAAGCAAATATGCAACGCCGATGTATTTCGCGAGCATTCCAGCTCAATGTATTTCCTCGGCGAATCGATGCCATCCAGTCCAGCTAGATCCATTGCAAGCACACGTGACATAAATACGACCCACGCGCTCAAGGGTGAATATTCACGTTTGTTGTTAGGATATAGTTGATAGATGTCCTGACATACGTTGTCATCAACGCGCTAGGTAGACAGCACTTTGCGGATGAGGTGCCCGAGGCTGTCAGACTGCATAGCACATCAGCAACAGCCTGTAACGATCAAAACTTCTGAAAAGTACTCACATGCGGCGGCTGCGTAATTTGAAAATGATTCCCCGTCATATAGTCGTAAGTGTGGGATGCTCCAGGAAGTAGCTTCTCCCAGCCCTCACTTCGTAAGTCAGGTCTTGGCTCGAGCAAGAATCTCGTGACCTTGATGCTCATATCGACCTCAAGTCCAGACTCCGGAACACTCTTCACCAAGCCGTCTTTGACCCAGATAAAATTGACTTTGGGAGGCACCTTGTCGGCAGGAAGGGGTGTTGGCATGTACCTGTCGACAGACAGCACAGTGGAGGTGAAATGCTGCACAAGCCACTCAGGCGCTTTCTTCGCCCCAGAAGCCCCCATCAGTCCCTTTTTTGTAAGCTCTGCCACGACTTGGGCCGGTAAGGCTTCGTACAACAAGCGACAGGGAGAGTCGATCAGGATCAACCGTTCCACCTTTTCGCCAGCTGCCGTGAGCAGTTTCGTCACTTCGTAGCTATAGTAGCCACCTGCTGACCAGCCACCGAGGACGTACGGCTTCCCTTTAGGCTGGTACTTTCGAATCTCGTCGAGCCAGAGCCTGGCCATACGTTCAATGGAACATGTGAAGTTCTCTGCCTGACGGAGGAACGGCGAGTTGAGTCCAATGAGGCACACATCCTTGCCAACGGGGGGCAGAGTTCCATAGGAAGTGCCCGCTCCACTCCCATCTGGAAGCAAGAAGACTATCGTAGCAGCGCTCTTTGGTTCGCCTTGCAGTACGACAGAGAGAGGGACCTTAGGCTTAGGAATGCCTTGCCACGGATCGGCAGGCTCAGGTGAGACAATGGGCGCGGTCGATTGCAAGCCATTGCCGACAGACTTTGGGGCCCCAGACAGGAAGCTCTTGAGATGGCCGACTGTTGGGTATGTGGTGAAGACGTCGGCGGGAACCTTGATGCCAGCATTGTTCAGATCGGATGCTGTTGCCGAAGCAAGCATATCCCCGAGCCCGAGAAAGGTCCATGTCTCATCATCTTGGAAGTCTTCTGGCTCCACATTGATAGCCTCGCCGATAATCTGGAAGGCTTGTTGTATTTGTTCTTCTGCGGCCATGTTTGTATGTGGTTGTGGATGGCCAAGTCTCCCACTGTCACACCCGACATCTTTGGAGCCTTTCGTTGAGTAGGCGTCCAAAAATAGCCTCGCTCGATAGACTTCCGGCCGGCAGGGGGACAGCCGGTGTGCCTGATTTGATGCCTTAAATCGCGAGACGCGCTTTCAATATACGCGTCTCCCAAATGGTTACATTCGGCTTCAATCGACATGGTCAGCAACATGGCGCAAGACTACAACGAGTATCTGGCGGCCAACGTGCTCAATGAACAACAACTGGTCACTTATCGCAACCTGAGCCGAGCATTGAAGGTCCATGGCAATCTGGCAAAGCAAATGCTGTATGAGTTCCATCGCAAGCAGAACAGCAAGAAGCCCGGCAGCGTGCACGCAACGTATCTCATCACCGGCATCAAACATGCCGCCTCGACCACCAACGGTGTGCAGAGCCAAGACAGCCAAGATGTGCCCATGAACAGCAGTCCACCACTCCCGAGCAGCTCCTTCCAACAGCCCGACGGTGAAGTGGAAGATGTGGTGCCGATCAGGTCGGTAATGGTGGTGAGAGAAGAGCACTTGGACCACGCGAGAGACCGGTTCGAGAAGATCACGGGCATACACATCTACAGCTTGCAGGCCACTGGACTTGGCGATTTTCAGCTCTTGACCGACTGCAATCGCAGAGTCATATCCGAACATGCGTCCGAGGATCCGTTGAAGGAGTGGAAGCAGTATGGCGTCATACAGAATCCTAATGTTAAGAGAAGAACACGGAAGAATGCACCTCCTCTCGCATCAGCGGTGGCCCCCTCGAAAAAGGCAGAGCCAGCGAAGGCCAAGCCGGCTCCCGCTGCAGCACCTCCAAAGCCAGCGAGAGAGGACAGCCGGGACTCAGGCGCAGAAACGTCGAAGCTACCGACGACCAAGCCGGCTGCTACAAAAAAGGAAGGGGGCCTGTTCAAGGCTTTCGCGAAAGGTGCTGCCAAGCCCAAAAAGACAGACTCGCAACAGAGCTCCAAAGCAGTCTCTCCTGCTCCCGCCGAAGATGTGGACATGACTGGCTTTTCTGATGACGACGATGAAAATGAAAGTGCCGCTCAAGCAGATCTAGAACCAACCAAGGAGCCAACCGGACCTTCCAGGAAGGACAGGAAGGCCGAGCTGGAGGCAATGATGGATGAAGATGATGACATGGAAGATGTGCCTGTGCCTGCACTGGAAGAGGAAGACGAAGAGGAAGATCAGCACGATGAAGGTGCCATCGATGCAAAAGCCGCGCAGCCAGAGGAGCCGAAAGAGACGGTGACAGTCGAAAATGGCCGAAGACGTGGGCGCAGACGAGTCATGAAGAAGAAGACTGTCAAAGATGAAGATGGCTATTTGGGTAGGAAGCACTCTCATCTCGCATCAACAGCGGACTCCGCTAACAGACCACAGTCACCAGAGAAGAGCCAGTCTGGGAGGAGTTCTCCGAAGAAGAGCCAGCGCCGAAGAAAGCCAGAGTATCAGCACCTGCTCCAAGCACAAAGTCTGGCGACAAGAAGACCGCAAAAAAGGGACAAGGCAACATCATGTCTTTCTTCGGAAAGAGGTAGATTCGAGCATTCTTGGCGGCGTCGTACATGCATTCCACGTGAACAAATCATCCCTTGCTTCAGCGTATTGACACGTCTTCGCTTTGCAAAATGCTTCATCGAAATTCTCCCGAACTGTCCACTTTCAAGTATGCATGTCTGCCTTCTATACAACCAAGGCCCTAGGCCGGGAGTGGCTCCCACCCATCCGCAACAGTCAGCGAGGACGCTACGGATCATGGCCACCTCTCAACCCTCCCAAACTCCGTCGACCTCAGGAAGATCCCAATCCTCCCCTCTGGCACAAACGTTGGAGCAAAGCTCACGACCGCATCGCCTTAGCCCTCATCCTCCTCACCACCTGCTATTTCCTCAGCGGCTCTGTCTCCCGCCAAGTGTCCCTCTACCAATCTCGTCTTCACCTTCCATGGCTCCAAACCCTCCCATCTATTGATGACGGTCTCAAATCTGTGTTCCCAAATACACTCTGGTCCGACTTCGCTTACATCACCTACGCAACCGACACCGCCAACCTCTGCTCCTCCCTTCAACTCCTTGCCACGCTCCAAAGGCTAGAAACCAAACCCGACCGCGTCCTCCTCTACCCTTCCTCCCTCTGGAACATCTCTGACTCCAGCCCCGAACACCCGGCAGCACGCCTCCTCCGTTTCGCACGCGACACCTACGGCGCCAAAACCCTCGGCATCGACCTCTTTCACCCGATAACAGGCCCCACCCTCCAGGGCTCCACCTGGTCCAACTCATTCACCAAACTCCTCGCCTGGAACCAAACCCAATACCAGCGCGTGATCGCCCTCGACTCCGACTCCACCCTTCTCAAACCCCTTGACCACCTCTTCCTCCTGCCCCCCACCATCTCCATCGCCATGCCCAAAGCCTACTGGCTCCCTCCACACAGCAACAAATTCATGATGCCACCCTCGGACACACTCTGCAGCAGCCTCATCCTCCTCACCCCGAGCGAGCCCAGCTTTCACACCCTCACCCACTACACCGTCGCCCGCGGCCCGGACGACTATGACATGGAAATCATCAACAAACTCTTCTACTCCTCCTCCCCAGCTTCCACCACCTTCGTGCTCCCCCACCGCCGCTACATGTTGTTGACCGGCGAATTCCGCGCCCCCGACCACCGCGCCTACCTTTCCGGCAGCACCACGACCTGGCGGGCGCAGCGCGAGCGCGACGAGGCGCTGTATGTGCATTTTAGCGACTTCCCTTTGCCGAAGCCCTGGGGTGCGCAGACGCTGCAGGCGATCCGGGAATTGAGGCCGTCGGGGAGCGTGGAGGCGGAGGTGTGGGATGGTTTGTATCGTGATTTTCGGGAGAGGAGGAGGGAGGTTTGTGGATGGCAGTTTGATAGTTGGTTGGTGGGAGGGTTGGATGGGGAGGGAGAGGTGCTGGAAGAGGTTGGGGACAGCTCAGGAGACGCGACTGGGTTTGGGGTTGGGAATGGAGTGAGTGAGGGTGGGAGGGGAAGTGGTGTGGAGGTGGTTGTTGAGACGGTCGTTGCTCTTGCTGCTGCGTCGCCATCCTGAAGCAGCATCCGGCCGTGTCGGCGAGCGTTGGCATTTTTGTGATGGGACCCTTGGACGCTCGAAAGAATCAGTGAGCAAATCTATGGAGTCTGTGACCTATTTGCGTCCCTTCATCTGCTCTAGCCGCATTATTCTTGTTCCGCTGCACTCATGCATGCTTCGAATCTCAGACGTTGCCCTCTACATACCTCGCGATGTCTAGCTTGGCGGTAATCCTCGTCCACTTTCCTCTTTGACGGAGATTCACTTCCACAGCCTGCCGCTGGCGTCGGATCAAGCCTCGCGTTCGATTGCGACATATCCGGTAAGAAGGTCTCACGAACAGCGTCCGAGGGCAAGCCTTCTTCGTTTATTGTAGCACAATGAGGAGCTCTGCATACTTGTCAAAGTCATGCTTCAGTGGTGGAATGGGCTGCGAGGCGGGCTTAGGGTCTTTAAGACCAATCATGATGGTGTTTCTTTTGGGATCAGATTCCCCATCACGCGCGATATCGTTCTGCAGTCGCTCGCGGCGTCTGGACGCAACGAGTTGAAGCTCAGTTTGTGCACGACCCGCCTTCTGGTACTACCAGTTGCCAAATTTATGGGAGTACTGGAAGTTGAGAAGGACTGTATGAGCACGATACGTTCCAAACAGAGTCTTGGCTGCGGGCCCGAACATTCGCGTTGGCTGCCGTCATGGGCCTGGTTCGCGACACGATGACTTAAAACTGTGCACATAGGCCACATAGACCTTACTAATCGCGTAAGCTATGAACATCTTGTTCTTTCTACTAAGCTGTTGAAGGGGTGCAGGAGATGTCCTAAGGAGTTGGAGGTAAACGATAGTCGGCGATATTACACTCCTGTCAAGCAGCATGCAGTGCTCTCTTCTTAAACAGCGTAATAACAAAACAAACTCAAAACAAGGCCCAAATTCGTCAATCCTACAGACTGCTGCCGTCGTGGACGACTGCTCTTGAGTCGTCAGGAAACCATTCATACATCCGCACCGCTGCCATCGTGGACAACTGCCCTTGATTTGTTGTGACGGCCATCATTCTTGCTAGGACTACGCGCTCGGCGTCCCTGCTCAAGGACAAGACGTCAATATGAATTGCCAAGTGCCTGTCTGGATGTGGATGACTTACCAGATTGGCCGGTGCAGCGAAGGCCATAGTGGTCCAAAGAGCGAGGACGGAGACAATGGAGAACTTCATTGTGGCGGGTTCTTCTTTGTTCTGTGGACTGTGTCTGGGTTTGTCAAGTGTCGAAGATGAGAACACTGTCTGTGTAGTGGCAAAGGAGATGATACACAGCAGGTGGCCTTTATTGAATATTGTACAAGAGGGCGTCTTCGCCGAGGAAATGTTGGAGACCTTCTGCCTGAAACCCCATTGGCGCTATTGTCCCTGTATCTTCCTAGGAGCTGGTCTTCCTGGAAGACGTTGTTCTACCTACATTCAACGGACAAGGTCTAATGTAGCTGCTGTTTCTCGAAGCGGAAACGAGTCTTGGCTGGCCCGCGACGGCGCGATCCTAGCGACCCGATGGAGATCCTGGAGGCACTATATGCACCCGTTCCACTTCCGAAAACAGCCGTTTCGTAGTCCAAGGATCCGTTGCGCTATGCAGAGACTCAACAAATCACAGGTTCCTGTGCTGAGTTCTCCTCACGCTCTACGGAGACTCAAAATACCACGGCTTCTTGTGACGATTCATCCTCATGCTCTACGGAGACTCAATAGACAACGGGGGTTTGTGCAGAGTATGAGTCCTTGCCATGTCTCACTTATGTGAATCAAACTCCTTTCAGCACGATCTTAGGCACAGAGTCCTACCGCAGCCCCCCTTCCAGCAGCTAGAGCTGTCCTTGTCTTAATGCTAGCACTGTACGCAGCATCAAACCTTCTCAGACCTCTCCCTCAACTGGAGGCGAGCATTAAGCGGTCGTCTCTGCCAAATGAGATACATCTTAGCATCCCGATGCCAGTCAAGGCCTTCATCGAGCAGTTCGATATCGAATGTGAAATACAACTTGGCGAGGACGATTCGCATCTCCATCCACGCCATGCTGATGAAAAGTCAGCAATCGCTTCGCTCTCTGCTTTAACCAGTGACATCTCACCTTCGACCAATGCAAGCTCTCGGGCCAATCATGAATGGATTCGAAGCTCCAAAGTCGTCGTTGCTGTTCTTCTCTAGCCACCGCTCGGGGATGAACTCGAATGGCTTGTGAAAGTTCGTCTCGCTTAATGAAGCTCCCATCTGGGCGGAAGACACAATGGTCTGTAAACGTCAGTTTCGCAATACTGGGCAAGCACGATTGAACTCTATCAGCTTACACCTCCAGGCACATAATGGCCGGCGATAGTGTCTCCTCCCTCAGGCACGACGCGGTACTGCATGAATGGTGCGGGTGGAAAGATCCGCATCACCTCTTTGCACACTGCTGTTAAATACTCCAACCTGGCTGATGACGCCGCATCAATCTGCGAGTAGTCTTTGAAAGCCGCATCAATCTCAGCGACCAACCTTGCTTTGCAAACTGGATTTCTGTCGAGCAAGTGACAGGTGCTGGACAGTACGACTTGTGTGGTCTCGCTTCCGGCAATACTAATGGAACATTTGTCAGTGGCAAATTTCAGATTGAGTAAAGGAGCGAGGGGGGACCCACACAAGATCAGAAGCCAGCGCTGCAATGCGCTCGTCAGATATGTTATCTTGATCTTTGTGATATAAGACATTTGCCATGAAGTCCGGACGTTCGCTGCCCTTGGCGATTCGTCTGTGATCGTTAGCATGGTAGGTCGTTCGAGCTCGTGGTGTTCATACCGTCTGATCAGCTCCAACGAGTTATCGGAATGCTTCTTGCCTTCAGCGACCAAGTCTTTCACATACCGCGGAAACAAGACGCCCGCAATCTTGCCAACAATTGGATATCTAAAAGCCATGATTTCTCTCATTGCGATTTGTTTCACAATATTTTGGGTTGTCAGGATCCAAGGCGGTAGAGTGCCTGTCAGGGATCAGTCTTCAAGGCTTCACCAGCGCAGCAAGCAGTTATCAGCCCTACCCGCTTCAACGCCTCCAAAAGTCTCGCCGAAAGCGAGAGTACCCACGACCTAAATATCAGGAAGTAAGCACTCTTGTTCTAGGACTCTCCAGCATGAACGAGTACTTACATCAAAAGTCAGCATATTGAACCACTCTCCCAGCTGCACTACATCGCCACCCGATGCTTTCCACTTCATCTGCGTGATAAACAAGTCCACAACCTCCATGACGAGATCTTGCTGCTCCCTTACACCTCTATCCGAGAAGGCATGATTGAAGTATTTCCTCGTTCGCTCATGTTTCTGAGGATCTCGCTCGGTGACGAGGCTAGCTGTCTCAGCCACAATGTCGCCATTCCCATACCATGCGGACTTCAGCAAAGTCTGATGGCCCTTTCTGTGGAGGTGAATATCTTGCCAGGCTTGAGGGGTGTTGAAGGACAGCTCATTAGGGGCAGTGCGAACTACAGGACCTGTGAAGTGGTGAGAAAGGACAACCTTGCGTAAACGCTGGTAGGCTGACCGTATTTGTTGTGCATCTCAAGGATATCGAAGCCATGTCTGCCTCTCAGAATGCCCCAACAGTGATGGGCCTATTGCTGATCAGTGTTTTGCTGGCACAACAGGGCACGATCTGCAAGCATACCTGGCTGACCTTGGCAAGCCATGGGCCAGGAAATTGGTATAGAGGATGGCTGCGAACCCGAATGATGGTGACAGTAGTCGCCACAAGCAGTGACTACACGATGGTCAGCTCCATCGAAGGGCTGGTGAAGAAGTAACGAACTACTGCGATCACAAAAAGCCACTGAGACGTTGATAGTGAGGGTAGCATTTTGGCCTGGGCTGAAGAGTTCCTGGCAAGCATTGGGAAAATCAGTGGTTTACCTACTCCCATATGGAGAAGCTGAAGCTGTATACTCCAGCACTTGTCGAAGCTCTAGTGAAAGTAACGTCGCACACATTGTGGGGCAGGCACTATCAATGCAGACAGGGAAGACAAGCGAGTAACGAGTACCTGTAGAGCTGGAAGCGACGCGGCAACAAGGCTTGGCACTATATCTGTGATTATCAGGCTTGTGGCCGTTGGTCCTTGGGCTGAGGTGCATGTTTGGGCTGGCCACATCTGCATGAGCACCAAGCAGCTGACTGCTGACTTGCATGTTTGTTAACATGATGTAGGAGGATCGCGTGATGAATCTCGTTTATTATCCAGACTGCACACCACCAGCAAGAAGAGTTTGTTGGCCCTCGTCGACTTTCATGTGACTCTGGGCCGCGGCATGGCTCTGGAGCAAAATGTAAGTAGCATAAACCGTGGAAGGTGTTTCGATGCTTTGGTTATTGGCCTTCGACAAGTAGGGGCAATACATAGCGCAATGTTACTCTCAGCTTCTTGGTAGGCGCAGAGCCCAAAGTTCCGCAAGATGATAATCTAACAATGATTCAAGCGTATGTGAGCAGAATGCTGGAGAAGTGCCGTGCGAATTGGTCCAAGGGATGGTGCATCAATTTCGGTTTGTTGTACAAAGAGCTAGTGTAGACCATCCTGCGCCATCGTGGAGTGACTTGGATTCCAGAGGGCGAGGACACAAAGGTTGGGTCTGCGGACGAGGAGAGGTCGAATATATTCAATAGCAGCAGGTTCCAGCTCTGGGCATGACTTCATTCACGCCGCTGCTGTGCTTGTGCCTGACAGATGCAAACGTCGGCGGGGCTCGTCAGGCTATCTGGAAAGGACCTGCGCTGCATCCTGAGGCATATACGAAGTGCGGCGTTCCTGGACTTTCCCGTATTCGCGCCCATACCTGAAGATTCGCAGCAAACGTTACAAGTCTAAGTATGTTCTCCCTGGCGTGTGGTAGAAGATGAGATGCGATTATTTTTACTCCAAGGTCCAAGCGCGAGATTCTTGCTTAAGTCAGTATGACTTCATTCATTCAGGGGTGAACCAGGAACGACCAGGGGCATTGGGAACCCAATTCTGCCATCGTTCAAACACCACCTGAATTAGAAGCATCGAAGAAGTCAAATTAACAATGAGTCACGAGTCAGAGAAGGTAGAAACACAAACAGTCGAGTCAAAGGTCAGAGGACCGCAGCAGTTACGAATCGTTAGTCAGGGAGACCGTCTAACCCACTTCTGTTATAGGCTGCTGTCGACTACCTCAACCCCACAAGCGAGCCAGAGCCCTCCGCCGAGACAGGCCCGGGAACTCACTTCGGCAGCACTTTCGATCCTGCTATGAAGAACGACGCTCCAGAGATGCCAGAGATTCAAGCCAAATCGGCGAAAGAGAAGCTGTCGAACACCTCCTCGACAATGACCACTGCTCAGCTCCAGCAAGCAGCTGCTGAGGGTGACCCAAACAACCTGTTGGGGTCGAAGAGGTAGATACTGATCGAGAGATTCAAGATCGATGAATCTATCATCTGGCATTGGAAAACACCACAGCAAATCTGAGCTGAACAGTGGCTCGCCCAGTCATGTCGGACATGATACATATACAGCATAGAATTACCCGCACACAAGTTACCAATTACCTACAACTGAGATCAGTATCCGGCCCCTTAGCTTCTCGAGCACAACTTGTGCATGCCAATTGAGGGTCAAGGTGATCCGACGCAGGGAGAACCCATCGGTCATGCATTGCTCGCCCACGGTGCCACAGCCAGTGCGTGCGCGAGATGTGCACCTTTCACCCTTCCTTGCCACCACATCTACGGCTAATGTCCGAATTTTACAACGTTCACCGTCCCTGTGCAGATTTTCGAGGCTCGGGACTCGATTAGTCCCTGAGTAATAAATTCCCCCATTTTCGCTGCACGCCCAGAACCCCAAAGGCTTGACGTCGAATGAGTACAGGTCTCTCCAATTTCTGATGGTGAACTTAATTCATGTATCGTGACGAACTTGAGCCCGGCTGCCACCTGTTTCAAAGCCGGGTAAGGCGAGTACACAAGACACGAGTGAGGCGATCTAATAGTGTTGATGACTAGGCCCGACATGAACCTGGACACCGCACATAGTCAGTGTTGATCAAGGCCACGCTACATGTGAGAGACGTGAGTATTGGTTTGAGGGTTCGTAGATATGTCGCTATAGGTGCTCGAAAAATGATCGACCCCGGCATTTCTCGGGGCGTGTGGAACTTGAGACAAATGCCCAGAATGACATGGGCTCCCCGTCTGAGCATCTCACCAACTCACATGCCAACACATATCATCCTCCCCATAGACTTCTTCTTACTACAACCCCAGTACGATCTGTCCTAAGTAGTGAGAAGTGTCGTATCAAGGACTTCATTCCACATATTTATTGGCAGGCTCAGCAGTCCGCAGTGGAGTCCTGGAAGGATCAATAATGGACCCCACCGGACCTCGAATTTCTATGGCGCAGGAGGTATTGACGTCCAACGTGGAATCATTCACGTCAAGTGGCGGATGCTTCACTTGTTTTGTATCAGACCTACGTCTACTAATCCAGAGTGGCCGCGCTCTCTACAAGCATGTACTCAACAAAGCCCTCAAAACTGCTGCCTGGCGCTGTGAATACCTTTTGAGGACTAGGCAAGACCCAATGTGGAGCCACCAATTGCTTCATCACATTGACGTGAACTGCAAATGAGATGAGCGACCTCTCGCGGCCGGGGCTGTGCCGCTGATGTGTGGAAGTCACTGCGATGCAACCTGCTTTCAGGACCACCAGGCAGCATGATTAACCGCTAAGACGGCGTTTGCGACTCGGAGCCATGTTCACCATCGTCTGGCACACATTTTCATGTTGTCTGCCAGACTAGACGAGTTCCAGCCTTCATGCTACAGGGTAATACCAAAGGGGAAAGCAAGCAGCCAAGACCGCGCAACGAGCGGAACTACTCGCGGAACTACCATAAGCGAAGCTAAGCCGCGCGAAGATCACATTTCACCCTCGAATTGGGCAAAGAATGCATCACTCAGCCAATGGAATCTGGCTTGGCGAACATATCGTGGCGCCTTGCAGGGATTGAACGCTACACAGACGCTCAGCCCTCTTGCTAGGCGGGCCTTAGGCAGATACATTTGGTTCCTTCGCATTCGCATCTGGGCTGAGCATGTTTCTTATATCTAGGCTAGCTGTTTCCTTTGTCCTCCGGCCGTGTTACCACCGACGACACAAAGAAGTACTCGGGAAATGCGAAGTACTATCAATTTCAAATTACAGCAAGACATCAACAGCACACACGAAGCATCCCGGTTCCAATGGCGGATACCTCAGAAGATTGGTCGCTCTATCCCTATGATCCCAACAAACCAGCACCTATCGCATTCGCAGTCCTTTTGACTTGCATTGCATGCTACCAGTTCTACCAGTCATTCTTCCGTTACCGCTGGAAGAAGTTTGGTGCGGTGATGACCTGGGCCTCATCAGTCTGGATCTCGGGTTTCATCTGCCGCGGTATATCCGTCTACAACGTGCGCAATGTCAACATCTTCATAGCACAATACGTGCTCGTGCTCATGGGCCCACCATTGTACGCAGCCGCGGAATATTTCATTTTGGGGCGACTACTCGCCTACTTACCGTACCACACGCCCATCCATCCTGGCAGAGTGTACAGCACATTCATCTTCCTCAGCTGTGTTGTTGAAACGTTGACGGCCAATGGCGCGGCGAATAGCGTGGGCGACGGCAGATCACCATCACAGTACAAGAATGGCCATAATTTGCTCAAGTCCGCCCTGATACTGCAATGCTTTGTCGAGGCATTCTTCATGTCTCTGGTCGCGACCATCGAGTACAGATGTCGCAAGGCCAAAAGCTTTCCTCGTCCGGTCCGCAACGTATGCTACATTCTCTACCTCACCAGCGGCATGATCCTGGTGCGCTGCATCGTGCGTGTCGTTGAAGGGTTCGAGGCGGCTTCTTGCGATCCGAACGGCGTAGAAAGATACTGTGGACCAGTCTCACGCAACGAATGGTTCCTGTGGGTGTTCGAAATCGCAAACATCACTCTGTTCGTCCTCATCCTTGCGATATTTCCGCCTGGACGACTCCTTCCCGGGAGCAGTAAAGTTTTCCTCGATCAACATGATGGGATGACCGAACGGCTTGGTCCTGGTTTTGGGAAAGCAGATAAGCGACCACTTCTTGTCACCATCGTCGACCCGTTCAACTTCTACGGAATTGTGACGGGTAAAGGTATGGTTCTGGATAAGTTTTGGGAAAGATACCAGCCCATTTACGATGGGGAGACGGCTCGTGCTCCTGGTGTTACTGTCAACGATTCTTGCGAGGCTAAAGGAGTTGAGACCCAGGGAAAGGAGGGCACACGAGTGTGATCAATGGAGCTATGGAAAAGTCCATAGGTCTGTAGGTTAGCACCATCGGCTTTCTCAGACTTCGAACGCATTCGCTATTGATCTTATTGGGCTGCTCTCAATTTCTCAGCCTCTCTTCGCAGAAATACAACGATAAGACCGAGCTTGCTAACGCTTATTACTAATGTACAAAGTGTCCCTCCCAATCTGAGCATCACGTGTCTTGGCCGAGGACGATCATTAGTAAGGAAGCGCGTCAGCCTCTGCCAGCCTGGTCCTGAGATATAGTATACGAATTGCTACCTTTTTCACGAAATAAGTTCCAGATATCGAACACACAACTTATACCCTTGAACACTGTCTCATATCACAGACCCATTCAAGGCACCGGAACGCAGTCATGAGCAAAGCTCCAGTGCTACTACTGTTCGGCGCAGGGTCAAACATCGGAACTCAGCTCGCCTCCAAGTTCGCCAGTCAAGGCTATCGCATTGCCCTAGTCTCGCGATCCAAGCCAAAAGAATCTCTGCAGGCCGGAAGCATTCACATCCAGGCCGATCTATCCGACCATACCACTGTGACAAAGGCATTTGCACAGGCCAGAGAGTCACTTGGTACACCAAGCGTGGTGGTATACAATGGTAAGATGACATAAATGCTCGTTGTGGTTTGTCGTGACTGATAGCCTGCAACAGCCGCAGCAGGCGCCTTGAATGACGCCAACGAGCCGCTCCAATTCCCTGCATCCAGCCTGATCAGAGACCTCACTATAAATACCGTCAGCGTTCTCGCAGCCGCCGACGAAGCAGTCAAAGGCTTCCGTGAGCTGGATTCTGCTGCGTCGAAGACCTTCATCTATACCGGCAACAGATTGAACATCGAACCCATCCCGAGATTCTTGAGCAACGGCACGGGCAAAGCCGCAACGGCCCATTTGATCGCGAGTGCTGCGTCTGCGTATCGAACCGAGGGTTTCAGGTAGAGTGGACTTCCTGTCGGAATTTACAAGACTGACGACGGCAGATTCTTTTATGCGGATGAACGCACCGCCGAAGGAGCCCCCGTTTACGGCGCCATCGATGGGCAAGCGGCGGCAAACTTTTACTGGCAGTTGGCGGCACAGGAGACGGCTGCCCCGTGGTTGGCGACGTTTGTAAAGGATCAAGGATACAAGGACTTCTCACGGTACGATGCGAGGGTGTAGACGGAACTTTCAGCCGCATGGAATGTCTTTTGCATCAGACTGGAATGGTGGGTCAGACGAATTTCGGGATGTGTGACGATAACGTCGCATTGGGTACACTCACTGCAACAGAACATGTAACGAGTGAACGACTAGTTGTCGCTTCGTGGTGTTCAAGAGACTCATATTGCGTAGTGATTCCGAGCGCTGATCAGTCTGAATAACGGCCGCGTACATGTAATTCGACGGGGTTCTGCACTCGGTACAATTCGCACTTCGACTCCAGTAGCCAACGCGACGAAGCTCAGAATGCCAGTAAAGATGGAGCGAACAATGATGGGGTCCAAAGAATTCCAGAAAATGCGGTGCCGAATGAAACCGGCAGCTCTCGACCTGGTCAGCAAGCTCGAGCACCGCAGCCTCCCCGAGAAGCCTCAGTGAGCAGAGACCAAAGGAAAGCGAATAGCACCTTGCCTCTCATGAATGTAGTTTGCAAAGTCTGCAAGACTGTCGAACTGCCTTCCGAGCGACTTTACGAACGCCTACCTCAGCACCATATCTTGTAGGTGTGTTGGTAAGGAGCGGGTTGCACGCGAATCTCTGCGCTATAGCAGAAGCAGAGAATGATAGGGTCAAAGCGGGTATCTTGGAGGTTCCGAGCACGCCAACGAGCAAAATACGAGGCTCACTGAGAGCATGAGTAAGTCGTGTCGCTAAAACACATACTGTAGCACGCAGCGCCAGGCCCCGAGCCCAGAACGAAGCAGCACGAGAGTACTTTTGTACACAAGAGAGCAGCCGGAGATCGTGCCAGACCAGAAGCGAGCATAACATAAAGACGCTTCCTCGTCTCTCAGCACCCCGTCGACGCTTCTCGTTGACCGCAAGACTGTCATGACATCCTCCATACAACACCTTTGGAAGCCAAACATTCACAACAAGTCGCGGGTGACGTTGCCGTTAACTCTACACCTCGCCGGTCGTCCCGAAAGCTTAATAAAGCGTTATCATGAACTCCAAAATTAGCAATCTGACTCCGAGCTTTGCCCACTTCACCAAAACGTGACCCTACGTACACAAAATCTTCACAGGATTCACCCATGACTGTACCTTGCATAGAGCGCACCCGAAAAAGGATTATTGCGACCTTTCCCGGCATTGTGGATTCCTCCTAAACTCCTTCGAGGGACCACCGGTGAGCGAATCTAGAACAGGTCTCGCGAGGAACGGGGACCCACAAGTCGCATTTCTCGGATCCGGATTCGAGTAGTCAGAGCATGGCACTTGTGGATCGCAGATGATCTAGAAGAGAAACGACATAAGAAGAGAAAACCATGCCGGCATCGAAAATCCCCAGCTACGACCCCAGCGAGGTCGAGAGGATAATTCGCACGTATATTCGCGATGCCGAGGACGCGACCAATCGACACGACTTCTCGCCCCAAAGCATACCGTGGTGCACACCCGCGGTCGCGAGACACAACATCGAAACGCTGGTCGGGGGCGAACCGCATACGATGACGATTGGAGAAGTCTTAGAGATGTGGACCAGTATCGCTCACGGTCATCCGGATTGGATGATCCATGTTCGCGATGCGATGGTCATGGTCAACGACAGGAATGGGTTTGCGGAGGCGTACTTGAACATGGAGAGCGTCAATGCTCCGCGAGGTGTGGTGAAGCCGTCTGTCGTGAAGATGATCTGGAAACTGGACGACGATTACTGGGTGATCACCAGCGTGAGGCAGCTTGAGGGTGTGTATGGAAGCTGAGTCTGGTGCGGAATTCCGCGACCGCAGTATTTTGGTGCCTGAGCAGTGGCATTCCAGTGCTGTGAACATGGCCATAAATGCCGATACCGCCCGGAAACCACGTCGGACATGAAGATTACTGGGGCTCGGGCCGACGAAAAACGCTCAGAGCTTCGAGAACGCCCACAGGCACAATGCCGCACATTCCATCGGATGTCTGTGCTCGCGCCGCGCTCATCAGGCTGATAAAGGAAGCGCGTGCCGAGCGGTCTGTTCGCGGCAGAGCCTCGATATTGCCCTCATTTCTAGCCCTCTTTGTGCCGCGACCGAAGCTGGCACGCGGTAGCACCTGAGAAAATGTCGATGACAAAGTTCCCTCACAGTTTCCTAACAACGTTGATCCCGCCCGCACCTTGTCCAGCCCGGCTTTCTTCCCACCTCTTCTGCTCAGCTAACAGCTCATCTTCCTCTTCATCCATATCCACATCTTTGTTTGAGACGACACTCGTGCGCTTCACGCCCGCAGCAGGCTGCTCAGGCAAAGCGCCAGCCAATCTCGCCTCCTCTTCCCATGCCTTCCTCTCCATCTCATCGTATTCTTCTTTTCGCTCGATCCAACGCTCTTGCACATCTCGCACCTCCATCTTACCATAGCTCTCGTTCATCGCCTGCGCCCATATACTCGCTTCGTCGTTCAACGTCCGACCCGTCTCATCTGTCCCTCGAGCTCCCGCAAATACGTAGCCGGATGCACGATCGATGGCACGCAGTAGTTCCGTCATGCTCTGGCGATCTTCGACGGCCAATGTCTCGAAGCCGATGAGGCCGTGATCTTCGATGAGTCCAACCAGTGCTTCATTCAAGGCGTCCCATTTCCCAGACGCGCCGCCCGTGCTAGCGGCTTGTTCTCGAGACAAGACTGGGAGCAGATGATGGAGATCCTGCACTTCGGTGTAGAAATCGAGGTTGAATGGCAAATCCGCGCCACCAACGGCTTTGAGGTTGTCGATCTTGGTGAGGACGTTGACTGTAGGATAAGGTAAGTGTAGCATGCCGCGTAAGCACAGGATAAGAGAGCTCAGATAGAGAGAAGGACGAGTCAAGACAACAGAGTCCAAAAGTTGGATAATGACGACCTACTGTTTGTCAGTCAGCGGCGTCGAGGAGAACGAGGTCACAGTACGTACCCTGTACCCGAGCTTCTCTATTCGCTGCAAGATGTTTGGAAGTGCTGGGTGATGTGTAGTGAGCTCCGGCTGGCCAGGCGGGTCGACAATGATGGTTTCTTCGCAGTCATCGAGTCTTTCTTGCAACCATTCGAAATTCGCCTCAACTTCCTCCATGGCCCATAGCACGCCACCATTCGGGCCGAGTTCTTCTCGTTCCATGACTTCTTCCACACTTACGAGCTCCCGTACGTCCAGCGCGACTTCATATGGAATGTTGTCATTTGCTGGGTCAAGATTGCCTACTGAGCAGGGTCGCGCTACGGCGCGCATAAATTGCTGCAAGCCGTTGCATAATGTGGATTTGCCAGCTCCTGGCGGACCGATCGGTACGAGTACTGTGCGCATTATCTCGATCCGCTCATGTCGTTAATTGGGAGGGACATATGCAAATGGTGTTGATCGCGTCAAATTTGAACTTCGAGGGCGGGGGCAATATGTCGCGTCATAACAAGGTCAGAAGTCTTGGCTCGCTGACTGTGATGCGTCAACTTTTGATGAATAAATCGAATCAACCCCATGCCGGAGTAGATTCACTCCCTTCCCGGGACTTGCCCTCGTCACTGCATGATATATCAACTCATACTACATCACACTGTAATTTCTTCCCAATCGAATCTCGCCATGTGCAGTCCAGCAGCGTTTACGAAGAATGTCTTGTGGTTGTTTGAGCAGGGTACTCCCCATCGTCTCTCTTCGGCCCACAAGCCGTGCGGAAGTACATCGCCAAGGCATTGTGCTTCTGGTCCGCTTTGTTGAAGGCTCCGAAGACCATCTCCTGGTTTTCGTCGAATACGAAGATTTTCTTACGAAGAAGAGATGGGCAATCTGTTTTCTGAGCTTCCGCCATACGTGGAAGGGCAGTGGGAGCCTGTAGCGGATGTTGTCATGAACGGCACTGGTGTAGTCGATTATTCTGATGAGCACCACAGGTAGAAGGCGAAGAAGAAGTCTCTAGGGAATATCATGCCTGAGTGTTTGGAGGGGCGTCTTGTCGCGCATCTCGTCACGGGGCTCGAAAAAATGCAGCATCGAGAAGCTGTCTGACGCGCATGACCATATTTGTCGTTCAACTACTCCTCGGCCTGGAGCATGTGGCGAGGTGGATTCGGCGTTGACATGCTCGGGTAGAAAACATCAAGGTGTACCTGTATTCGCTATCCAAGAATGTTCGGCAGTTGCCATATTTTGACATGCACTCACTGCCCGCTCAAGCTCAGAGCCTCACATATACGATGGGCATCCTCCCTCCTCAACTCCGCCTTCTCCCTTGAAACAATTATATCGACCACCGCCAAAAGCCTCTTCTTAGCATCCTCTATGTTCGCCATCAACTCAGCCTCTGTCAGACTCCTATGTCCAAACGTCCCCACACCCTCAAAGACAACCCTCTCCTCGACCTTCTTCGCAGACAAGTCGAGCCTCCACTCGCTATACCTCGTCCCAACCTTCCCAATCGGACTCATGATCTCCAGCCTTTTGATGTGTTGTAAGAAAGCCATTGGCGCTCGCTCGAAGAAGACCTTCGTAATTTCTTGGAGCACAAGTTGGCGATCTACCAAAGGAGTTTGTAGCGCCTCGTAATTCCAATGTCCGAGCTCGCAAAAGACCATCCGATCTCGAAAGAAGACGGACAAAGATTCTTCGCGGACGACACGGTTGACTGAGCTAATGGGGGTTGGCACGCTGTAATCTCCGAACGGCAAAGATGCTTCGTAACATTCGTACACGCGGAGGCGAAGCTCGGGAGGAAGGTCGAGAAAATGGTCGAAGAGAACAGATCCTTCGTCCGCCGTCTCGAGGTGATCGATGAGAATGCTCTTACTTGCTGAAGTCTTTTGGTCCATGATATTTCGTGCCGTGCAGAACTTGCGCAATTCTGTCTTCGTGCAGGTATCGTATACCAAAAGGTCTCGCTGCACACGCAAGTGAATCGCATTTTGACGAGTCCGACTCAATCCCCTGATCATGAGTCCTCGAGAATCCACATCTTGGGATACAAGCTCGGGCTCTTTAGCAGTCGGATCTTCCAGCTTCCAATACTCATTGTTGTCCAGGGCGAAGCGGTCTTCGGGCGGGTAGTGGCCGGAACGATACTGTACCATTGTAGTGTGTCTTGAAAACATGACTGCCAAGTACGAGAACGATTCTGGTTATGAAGGTAATCAAGCGGAGCATTTCCGGAAGGATTGACCGGCAGCTGCAGCCTAAGCTCCGCCACCGTCTGACACCGGAAAGGTTATGAGTCGAGAGTGCTATGCGCCGGAAGTCAGGCCGTGCTATACTCTACAGTAATGATCCGAGTCCCCCTCCTGTGGTGATGCTCCATGTGGTGTGGTCGTGGACAAATGCGAGGAATAACGATAATTCTGTTAGGTTTTTGTGAACATGCAGATCTTGTGTTATAGCAGACACAATCGGGGCATCTCCAGTCAGAGCGTGAGCAGTTGACTCGGGCTTTCTTCAGACGGATCTCGTAAAAGACGCGAGTGTATGATCGAAAGTTATCATGAATGTAGATATTGTCTCTCTATTCAGACTTGTCCCGGACCATATGTCAAACCTATGGCAGCGTGAGACGAGGCTATGATCTTCGCAGCAAGAGCAATTTCCACAGTATTCATCTTGCCGTTGCATCTCGATCAAGGCATACAGACTAGAGGTGTCCGATTGTCAGACGAGGCCGGTGTTGACGAGATGTTCATGACCAGTGTAAGGGACAGAAGAAGAGGCGAATCAGACTGAGGAGGAGGACAGAGCGGGCCAACATTCTGACACGGCGTCAAAAGCCGCGAGACTTTAGTCAAGCTGCCCTTACGTAAGCTACAATTATACTGCACTGCGTGTAAACAAAGCGACGCTCGCACAACATCTACATACCCCACGCCAATATGAGTGTCCACGAACTGCCACACCCACCGACGGATGTAATCACATCAGTGCGCTTCTCACCCGACTCCAAGAAACTCCTCGTCAGCTCCTGGGACAACAATATCTACATCTTCGAATGCCCCGACGATGCGACTGGAGCATTCACATACTCCGAAACCATCGAAACCGAAGCCCCTGTGCTTGACGCTTGCTTTGGCTTGGACGGCAGGGATCTCTTCTATGTCGGCCTCGACCAAGCCGTCACCGCACGAATTTTCCAGGCCGCTGGGAAATATGAAGCCGGTCAGAGATTCAAATTAAGCAGACACAACGATGCTTCAAACAAGGTCGCGTTCTCACGTGAGCACATGCTACTGATCAGCACCAGCTGGGACGGTACTATGCACGTCCATGCTCTGGAAACTCAGCAGTACGCCCCCATCAAACTTGCAGCGAAACCCTTTGCGATCGCACTCAGCGCGGACAAGGCGGTGGTCTCGATGGTGGAGCGAAGAGTGCATGTGTACTCTCTTGCGGACCTGAAGAAAATTGTCGAGCAGACAGGTAGCACATCAGCAGACCAGACGCCGATCGAAGTCAAACCATGGCAAGAGCGCGAGAGCAGTCTCAAATTCATGACACGCGCATCGGGCTGCATGCCAGATGGTACCGGATTCGCTTCCTCGAGCATCGAAGGCCGAGTGGGCGTCGAGTGGTTCGACGAGGAGGCGAACAAGAAGATGTACGCATTCAAGTGCCATCGCGAGAAGACGACTACAAAAGACGAGGAAGGGCAGGAAGTGCCGCTCGATATAATCTACCCTGTTAATGGACTTGCCTTCCACCCCGTACATGGCACATTCGCGACTGGAGGTGGCGATGGCGTTGTTGCCCTTTGGGATGCGAACACAAAGAGACGGATAAGGCAGTACCCCAAGTTGTGCTCTTCTGTCGCAGCACTGGACTTCAGCCCCGACGGTAGCAAACTCGCTATCGGTGTATCACCCGGCTTCGAGGACGGGAAGGTAGAAGAGGCGCCGGATCTAGAGCTTGTGAGAGTGTTCATCCGGGATATAGCGGAAGGAGAGGCGAAGGGCAAGCCGGCGAAGGAGAAGTAGGAGTTCCGTTCAGAAATTGATTCTGAGTGGAAATGTGGGCAAATACAGCGAGATTTGGAATTAGCGCGGCGTTTGGGCATGTGTGGCAGGATGGTGGCTGTCGCGGACCTCGTTGAGGAAATCAAATATTAAGGCCTCGACATAAATCTTCATTGGAATCAATACGGCGCAAGTCAAGTGTGGCGTCACCGCGCCTACGTCCATGGTTGCCGCCTCAGAAGTCTCAAGGCCAATAGGCATTCACGTCTGGACACTATCATCGCTCTCGCCAGTGACCATGGCATCACTACGAGCATAGCTTTATCCTCGTTTCCGCTTGTTCTGCACTCCACGTGCCTTCGCAAACATACCTCGTGGCGCTCCTGACCCTCGCTACTCCTCCATTGCTACTGACGTTATTGTCTTCGGCAAATTTCGCTCTGCAAAGTCGCAAGTGCTCTTGCTTTAATTATCCGAACGCAACAACATGCCCGGCTGCTGGGAGATTACTGGCAGCTCTTGCGAGGACGGCGATCCTACGCGTCACGTCTCTCGGGTTCTCTAAGGGGACGGCTTTGAAACTGGCCCTTATCGGCAAACACAGAAGGAGAGCATCGAATTCGATCTGGAGAAGAGGGCGACCTGCTCATATTCATTGTGGACGATGAGAATAATGGGTAAGGACCACTGGTGGTGAACTCAAAATCCTGGTCAGCATCAGCAGTATGTTTGAGCATATCCACGCGAGATTCGTGACCAGACCACTGGCGCTGTGAAGCTGGATTCTATAACGACTGATGCAGAAAATGCGATAATGGACTCATTCTCGCTTACTCGAAGGCTGCGGGGAAATACTGTCGTGAGATGAAACAACCGCCAGTGAATAATTGGACCCATTGACTGCTTAGGCTGTATAGCGTGTCAATAAGCTCCGTCATCGCGCAGATTCTCAACAACAGTCGGGGGCGCAGGCAGTAGTTGGCCTTCAAGCTGTGGGTAGGCTGTCAGCTCTTCTGTGTGGCAAGAGACTGATGAGCGGGCTGTGAAAAACGGATGAGCGCCATCGGTTCGGAAAAGACGGTAGCAGACGGCATCCACATTTTGGTGCAGCAACATCTTCAGCCCCGAAACGTATTGTTAATGCCCGCTCACACCACTCCATTGCTCGCCGAGCTCGTCCGCGTCCCGTGTGGTCGCACGGTATGTATCGATAGCGCTGCATCTGCAATTCAATACCCTAGCTGGCAACATCCCTCGACGATATGGTTGCACCGCAGTATCGCAAAATGCCACAGCCAACACATGGGAAACTGGCATGCCAAGGTCATTAAGCGTTTTCCATAAGAATTCTCCGAACGTGCAGACAGTCCACTTTCCCAAAGAAGCTCATACGGCTGCAGATCAATCTACACGACATACTGTAGTGCCTTGGCACTGTAACACTTTCAGCCTAGCTACTCGGCCATACAACAACACCACCAGCAGGCTTTTGCTTCTCGGGCTCGCACGTCGTGCACCATGGCTCTCCACCTTCGTCTTTGATCGGCACAGGTGGACTATTTTGCTCAGCTCATGCATTTACCATGTTGTCCACCTGACGTCAGGAAACGGACTTGGGGCAACGTGGGATACACGTGTCAAGGGAATAAGGATGTCCGAAGATCTCCCAATCATGCTTCGCTAACATGTATATTGACTTTATCTAGAGTCAGGTAGATCAGTATTGTTTTGGCCTTGATCACCTGCCTTCTCCAACTACCTTCGTCCTACCTTGCGCGCACCAACGACAATGCGTTTTTCCCTCCTCACTCTAGCACTGACAAGTACAACAGTCATCAGTGCTCCAGCATCCTCTACTAACTCCACCGAATGCGAACTCAACGACCTCGCCTCCCAAGCCTACGCCCGAGCTCATCACGATCTCGCCACTTCCCAATCCCGCCACACGCAAGGATACGACGGGCCCTGCACCCCAAAAAGCCTCCGCATCCGGCGCGAATGGGGCAACCTCTCCAAGTCGCAACGCAGAGAATACATCCGAGCAGTGCAATGTCTACAATCCAAAGCCGCCCTAACCCCAGCCTCTCTCGCCGCTGGCGCGAAGAGCCGATATGATGACTTCGTCGTCACTCATATCAACCAGACTCTGACGATCCATTATACCGCAAACTTCCTCTCATGGCACAGGTACTATACCTGGTCGTATGAAGAAGCATTGAGGCAAGAGTGCGGCTTCAAGGGGGATCAGCCGGTACATGATCCTCACCACCTCTCTTCATCTAGCATTCCCTCTCGCTAACGCGTTGATTCCCCGACTAGTACTGGGACTGGGCCAAAACCGCATCCACCGGGCTCCTCTCCTCGCCCATCTTCGACGGTTCCAACACCTCGCTGTCCGGGAACGGGGCCTACGCGGGAAATCGTTCGGATATCGTCTTGACCACGGCCTCAGGGTCGCCGCCCATCTATCTCCCCACGGGCGTCGGCGGAGGCTGCGTGACCTCGGGACCCTTCGCGAATCTGAGCGTCCATCTCGGCCCCGGCGCACTATCCGCGCCCGGTGGCATCACCGTCACGGCGCCTTCGGGAAATCCTTTCGACTACAATCCGAGGTGTTTCCAACGGGATTTAACGGACGAGGTGAATCGGCGTTTCGCGAATGCCTCGAGCGTGTGGACGCTCCTGACGGAGCCGGAGACGATCTATGATTTTCAAATGATGATGCAAGGCGTGCCTGGTAGTGGAGAGCTGGGAGTGCATGGAGGAGGTCATTATGCGTTGGGGGGCGATCCGGGACGGGATGTTTATGTGAGTCCGGGTGATCCCGCGTTCTATTTGCATCATGCTATGATCGATCGGGTTTGGTGAGTGATGCGTGGTTGTCGGAAGTTTGTGGTGTATGGCTGATGGGTCGTAGGTGGCTGTGGCAAATGCAGAATCCACACGAGCGACAGTTCACGGATGAAGCGATAGCCGGGACGCGGACTTTCTTGAATGAGCCTCCGAGCGCGAATGGAACGCTGGATGATGTGGTGGATCTTGGATATGCTGCAGGGCCGCGGAGACGGATGAGAGACCTGATGTCGACGGTCCGAGGACCGTTTTGTTATGTTTACCTGTAGCGAGACAGAAAGATATCGACAGACATGCCAGGTGCGCGATATACGTGCGAGCAACGATATTCCCATTATGCATTCCCATGCCGCCTTATCCATTTTTTCGTCCAGGTACATCCGGCTGCACACCGCCGTCAGCGTCGGACAGGGTCTATGAAGAGGCCAGATCGGCAGATGGTACACGCCTTGAAATACTTCTGCTTGGTTTTATTCCCAAGCCTGTCTCGCGTCCACTGTGCTTCACCACGCGAGCGGAACCCTTGCGCTATCGCTTTGCGTTGTGTGATTGCAAGAGCCCGTCGCTGTACGTCAGATAAGCCAGTGACGCCCATTTGGTCGCGCTGAGATAATGCTTGCGATGGAAGTCTGGCTGTGACGCCGTGTCGTCTTTCGAAGCGGGTCAGAGATGAAGGATTGTGGTCCACAGAGTCGTCCAGCACTGAGGTCTCACTCGTTTCCGGCGCTAGCTGATCATCTTGCAAGCGCTGTTCATGCAAAGAGCGACCAGACGGGTATTGTCGTCGATGTCCCGTCGTAGCCCGCTTCGAGCTCCTCCCGCTGACAACGGCACCAGATTGCAGCCGAAGCTCGTCCTCAGATACTCTTTGCATAAACTCCCGCCCACTCGTTTCTGCCGGCTTCCAGAAATCCAAGAACTCTGAGTCCGGCGACAGATCCAGCATACAATGGCCCTTGGCAAGCATATGACTCCGCGCCGCTTCAGCAGAGTGCTTTTGATGCCCGCAGTAGACGCAGGAATGGAACTGAGAGATCACCAGGGCCACATATTCGAGGAAAGTGTCCATATCGGTCTCCAGCTGTTCGACATCTGGGATTTCGAAGCCGTGACATGTCGACATATGCTCCAGGTTTGCGTCCAGGGAAGGCGAAATTGAATAACAGAACAAGCAGACATTGGTACTTGCGATGGCACCGTCAACCGAATTACCGTCAATATCGTCGTCTTCACTTTTGCTCCTCTCCGGTCTCTCCGGCGCTGTGACTAGTTCCGCGGCTTGGGCTTCAACAACAGTATCGTAGACCCGTGATGAGACTGGCGGCAACTCGGCCAGCTTCCGCTTCAAGTTGTAGACATGCCAGTCGGTTCGCATGTGCTCGCGTCGCTCATTCTGGTATTCGAAGCTGATATTGCATGTACTGCAGAGGTAGTGTGCTGGGGTCGCAGTGGCAGTCCCCGTCTCGAGCATAGTTTATGCGCCTTAGTTGTCAGATTCCAATTCGTTCGGTAGTAAGTGGTACATCTTCAATGCGACGACCAGTCTGATATGTTCCAGCACCGGTCGACTCATCCTGCCTCATTGTGGCTTGGGCGACCAATGGCAGCGAGGTGACTCATCGTGAGCCACTCTGGTTGGCCATAGGATTATGCTGTAATACCATACATGCAGACGTGATGCACAATGCCGTGTCCGAGGACTCGATGTTAATTCCGGAGCACAATCACAGTAGGAGTATGGAAGCGAGCCTCTCCCTCAATGCAGACAGTAAGCACGTGATAGCGCCAAGAGTGGGAGGCTATCACAAGAAAGAGTGTTCGGTATATTGAGCCGTGCGGCCGACGGAGAAGACCTGACATACGCTTGCTTCCAAGTTCGGAAGCTCAGTCCAGCGCCCGTACGACAAAGCATCTGTTCCTCGACGGCGAAGTAGAGCACATAGACCACGAGGCTCGACAACGAAGCTGAGCCCAGTCCGTCTTCTCCGGAGACTTCGCTTCGACCCACGACACCATATACAATGAAAGCCAAGATCCCAGTACACGTGTGATATACGAAGGAATCCATGAAGTCAATCAAGAAGTCTCTGACAAGGACTTAGCCGTCTCTAGAATGACAAACATACTGATCGTCCATCCGAACCCCAAGCTGTCTTTCATCAAGCAGCCATGGACTGACTCTTAGTGGAGGTGCACTGCCTCTTTGGTTTCTCAGGCTCCCAGCGACGCGGCCCTTGATGAGAACATCCATGCCTGATTGGTATGTCCCTCAATCAGACTGGACCGACCATGACTTCAAACCCAGCTCTGACCACCCCAAGCCGCACGCGAAACCCGATACCACAATTCCCCATGCCAATTCCCAAACCCATACCCATACTCATTCGCCACGCTCATATACCAAATATCTCTTCCTTCGCCCCCTCTGCTTCCCTCTCGCCCTGGCTTTTCCACCTCGAGTTCCAAAATCCAAACCACCCAACGAGGAAGTACATACACCTTCCCACTGGCATATCCCAAAGCCTTTCGTCATAGGAGCCGGTGTGGGACATCGAGAAGCGTTTCCGTTGCACGAAGCAAGCTCATGCTCAAGCAGTGGGCTGATCGACTATGAGCTCTTCTTCGGCGTTCATCAGGCTGCGTAAGCACGGAAAATCGCGGCGACATGCGCAGAATTTCAACGACATGTATAGGGCAAGGAGCCGGATGGGCTGGGGGACGCGAAATGGGACGGGGCGAGAAGACGTCGTACAGGGGGCTAATTCTTCAATATTTCATTTTTGCACCACGGCGAACCCGCTGCGAATGCGGAAAGCTCCGTAAGCCTACACTCTCCAATTCGGGTCCAAACACTCCTCCCCCCAGCAAACTCCCCAAGACATCACAAGCGTTCTGTGGACCTATCTCCGCGGTATCATTCCCGGAGGAAAGCCGTCATAGCCTCGCTGGAAGCCGGGTGGAGGCTGCTGCTGAAAGAAGCCAGGAGGGCCGTTGGTAGGTGAGGTGATGCCGAAGCCCGGTGGGCCCTCTCTCTGCCCTGGGAAGCTGCCGATATTGGCAAATCCGGGGGGATGGCGTGGCGCGAAACCTGGAGGGGGAGCGCCGCCGGGTGAGGCGAGGTGATGAGGGAAATCGTGGAACTGAGCCTGGTGTGCCTGGCTGCCTGGGATCTGCATTGGTGGGAGGTTGGGATGCCCACTCATACGGCGAGGCGGTTGGCTATGCTGCTGAGGTGCATGCTGCAGCATTGATTCGGAGTGCAACCGTTGGAGTTGTGCCTGTCTTTGCTGTTGCTGTTGAATGAAGATGTCCTCGCTAGGAAACCCGGGTGGGGCACGCTGCTGCATCTGGCGACGCTGATCCTGCATGGCTCGCTCGTGGATACTGGATAATTCCTGCATGCTAGCCTGCCGAGGAAGATCTTGAGGATAGTTGCGCATGAGCTGCTCTTCAAATAGTCCTGGTGGCTGTTGGGGCACTCGAGGCTTTGGCTGGTGCGGCTCACTTGGTAGGTTCTGATGTTGATGCTCGAGTAGACGCTGCAATTGTAAAGCATCGGTGGCGGCATTCGGCTGCGCTTGGCCGGACTGCGGCCGCGAATTACTGTTGCCTGGCTTCTTCAAGAGATTCAGCAGCTGCTGGCTCTCCATGCTTGTGCCATGGTTCCTTCGCGACTGCTGTGCCAGGAAGTTTTGGACGTTCACATCAGGCGAGGGTGCGCCTCGAGAGGGCGGGTCGAAGACATGGGCTGTGTCAGCACGTCCCGAGCCTGGTCGTGGCTGCTGCTCGCGGAGGGCGTTGAATGGTATGCCGCTGTAATCAGGTGACATAGTCGGCTCTGGAGCTTGGGTACGTGGCACATTGCGCTCGCCAGACTGTCTCTCAGGTAAGCGTGCAAGGAATGGCTGCTGTTGGGATGGCTCCTCGGCGTGGCTACGCTTAGCGCCATCAGACATGCTGTCAGGAGCTCCGAAGCTGTCACCTTGCTGAGGCGAGAGCAGTCGCTCCGGGCTCTTCTGGCCCCACATATTGGCAAATCTGCTCTTCGACTTGCCAACGGTCCCGTTGGAGGTCATCGACGTCACAGGCGGTGGTGGCGAAGTTGGTTCTGGTCCGGCTGCGGGCGGTGGCGGTGGAGGTTGGGTAAGTTTGCTTTGGTTGAGCATCGCCAGCATCTTGTTGAAGCCCTCATGGTCTTCTGCTGTGGTCTTTGAGGTACCATTCGTAGGTTGTGCCGTTGGCTCTTCCGCTGGTGTGGGCTCTGGTTCGACCGGTTTGAACATTGATGCAAAACGACTTGTCTTCCCTGACTTCCCAGGCGCAGACTTGGCGGTAGTCTGGTTGGACGACGGCGCTGATGCAGTTGTTGCTGCCGGGGGGCCAGTTCCCCATCCGGCAAAGATGCTGTTGTCGATTTCCAGCTTCAGCGGTGCGACCTAGAGCAGTGATTAGTGGATTCCAGCTGTCGTATGGCCCTGCTTCACTCACCTGGGGCTTCGGCTCAGGCACAGGAGGCAGGGGCGTCTCCTCAGCCAGCGGTTCAGGTGCCTCATCCGCCTTGCCCTTCTTCAGGCTTTCCTTCCACCTCTGAAACTCGTCCTGAGTTCGCGCCACGCCAAGTCCCAACTCCTGCTCTTGCTTGACCAGAGGCTCGTCCATCCATTCAGGCTCCTTCTCATTGTGTTCCTCTCGCTGTCGCCGAGCCGCCTCCCGCTCACGCCAGCCCCCGGCAGGCCGCTCTTTATCCCCATTCGGACGGCGATCTTCTCCCCTTGTCCAGCGCGGGTCATGTCTCTCGCCGTAGCCATTCCGCCGGTCGCTGTCGTGGTCTTTGTGGTGTCTGCCAAAGCCGCGTTCGTCGCCCTCGTCACCGCGATCCTTCCTGAACGACCAATTGCCTCGGCTGTCTGCCCCTTCCTTCTCATTTACGCTTCGGCGATTGAGCTGACGATCAGTAAAAAAGCGGCTCCGCGCGGAATCTGGCTCGTCGCCATCTCCCGCAGCAGCCTTGTCATGTGGATCGGCGGCTTTGGAAAGGTTGCGACTGGAGGGGAAGTTGGTCTTGGGAGGGCCGAGCGGAATGTCATCTTGCGCCCACATTAGCGTGTCCCCATCTCTGTCGTTCAGCGTGTACTCACCACCGTTTTGGCCGCGCTGAGTGTCCCTCCGTGCGCCCAACATGGGACGGCCAGTGCTAAAGCTGCCCATCGGACTGCTCTCGCTTCCTGTGCCGCTCATCACACCTGGCCGCTGTTGTCTGGCAGCATTTCGAGTGGTGCCGTCGCCGATCTGTTGCCGATTTTGTTGATTGTTCTGGGCCGTCTCACTGTGCGGGATCCTTAGCTTCTCCCTCACGCCGTCCTGCTCCATGTACACGTACTCTATCCATTGCTCGATCGCAGGTAGGTTCTCTGGCTTGGCGACCAGCGGACTGTGTTGGAGCGCTTTGAGCTGCTCAATGGTGTAGGACCGCACTGCCATCGTTGCGACAGCGCCGAGGCTGGCTGTCGCTCAGGCGAGCACGGCGCTTGCAGAGGTAGCGAGTGCTCGCTCGTATGCTTCGAGGATTTGGTGTGCGCGGGCGATTGTGGAGTGGTGTACAGTATTACCGCCGGAGAGGGCGTCCGCGATGCGATGCGATGCGGTGATACGGCGTGGTGTGCTCTGCTATGCAGCTCTGCAAATGTGGTGTCCCCAATTTCCAGCCGGGCGTGTACCTGAGACAGGGCTCGGCGGTTGTCTCCCCGTAATACGGCGGTGGCGGTTGAAGTGGTGGAGAGTGCGCAATTGACTCGATACTCAAGGCGTCCGGTCAACAGTCGGGATGGTTATACAATGCGGGTGGAAGCGTGGTCAGTCCACGGTGGAGGCAGTTCAATTGAGGGCAGTGGGCTCGCGTGAAGTCGTGAGTGGCAGGTCCGGTCTCCAGACGGCTGGACCCTGACGACACTGCCAAGACATTGCACGGGCGCCTCAGCACCACCTTCACCACCACCTTCACCTTCACTTTCACTTTCAACATCTCCCACTCTCACTGCATGCGTATCACACCCACAGGCCCCACGCCTCTCCCCAATTCCTACCCTGCTGCTAGTCTGTGAGCGGCTATTCCGGGGAATGACGCTTACACTGTGAAGAGCAGGGAACCCCTTTCTCCGGACCGTTACCGCCGCTATCGCCTCTGCAGGTGTTCATTCATCACTTCCCATGTGCGGATTGAGGGAGATCTCGGTACCTCGGACACCTTAGTGACCTTCTCATGCCACCGTAGGATCCTCACGCATGGGGAATTTGACATTGGCTGCACGTAGCGAGCCTCGCCTCGTGTACAAAGAAAACTGTTCAATTCTGACATGCATCCCCTTCAGCATGTTCCAGACCACGGTTTCGAACACTGAAGAACCGGACAGCCTATCAAAGGTGCAATAGCCATGATCGTACAATTCAAATGATCAGATCTGGGAGTCTAGGCGTCAATGCCCCTGAAATATTGAACCTGTGCACCAGGAACACCGCCCGGCATGACTCTGCCGTATACGACGACGGTGAGGCCGGCGAGCATTCGGAGATGAGCGTCATGTGCAATCTTGTGGGAGTGTGTCTTGCGCCTCATCTGACCGCATAGTACTGTTCAGTCGTGCTCATGAGCCCGCGGACTTTAGCTGAAAGCTGATGTGAAGACTCCCTAGGCAGCGCGACTCAGATGAATGGACATTGATCGAACTGGACCAGTACCTTCGTCCGACATCAAATCCCTTCTCCTCCGTTGCGATGGTGTATTCGGGCAGCTCGTGGGAATCTTCGAAGCGATGCCAGCGCTGTTTCTCGGTCAAAGAGCTCGCCGAAGTTGTGATCACCCTGCCTTCCTACGTGAACTCCGAGGCGTACATTTTCTTAATTGTGGAACCCCCCAGTGCTACGGGAAACACTGCACTGGAATACTACCTCAAGTGGGGCTTTTCACGCAGTAGATTCATAGGGTTCACGGCATTGCTGCCCTACGAGACTTTACAGAAATGGAACATCCAAGATGTTACGTCGAAGATGCAGCTTCTCGTGTAGCAAACGTTTTCTTTGATCGCTGCAGGGTGCCGATCTATAAACGCTGCCGCACGCGCTCAGATACTAACAACATCGTAGTTCTCCACTCGACGTGAGCCGGAAAAAGGTATCAGCAAATACTTCCACGACATGTTTCAACTACTGCCATCCGCCCACAAGGGCAACGGTCTGTTTGCAACACAAGAGATTCCTCGAAGCACGCGGTTATTGGCCGAAGAGCCTCTCATCAGTCTCCGCCCACAGCAGAACGAAATCGAACTCTTGGAACAGCTCCGAAATCTTCCGACCTCTCATCATGTCCAATATACCGAGCTCTGCTACAACAGACGCCTCGTTGGGTCAGCTTTGAAAGAAGCAATCCGTCTCTACCTCTCCAATCACCTTCAGTACAGTGGCATGGCGCTCGATGCAGCGGTTGACGATATGGTAAAGCTGCACGCCATCTTCTTCACCAACGCTGTGAAAATGGGCTCGGGAGAGGGCAGTGGCAAGGGCGTATTCTTACAACACAGCCGGATCAATCACTCCTGTCAGCCGAACGTCCATAACAACTACAACGCGACAATTGGAAAAGAGACCGTCCACGCTATCCGCGACATCAAAGCCGGAGAAGAGCTGCTGTCGTCATACATCCCGCTGATTCACACCCGCGCGCAACGAGAAGATGCACTGACTCATTGGGACTTCGAGTGTCGCTGCGAGGCGTGTCATGGCAAGGCTGCTGCTGTGAGCGTTTTCCGTCGACGCGAAATGATCCAGATTAAGCAAGCGCTTGCCATCTTCGAGGGAGGCGACCCTCCCCAGGCCGCCATTTCCCCCTTGCCAATACTATCAGACCACAGCGAGGCGCTCGCAGTGGCGGAAGAGTTGGTCGAATTGCTCAAAGAGGAGGGTATCCTAGGCCTCGATCTTGCGCACGCGTCAATAATCAAGTGCTAGAACCCCGACCGAAAGATCATTGACGTTCTCCAGGTACCGTAGATGCTCCAAGTATAGCTTCGAAGACGGACATTTTGCGAAAGCCACGGCCTTTGCCAAGCAAGAACTCGACATCGAGACCGCGTGTATTGGAGAAGACACTGATCACGTGGGAGAAGAGAGTGCGAGGTCTCAAATCAAGAGCTTGGATGACGTGTCGAAAAGCGAGAGGGTCAAGATGCGGATGAATGAGAAGAGGGAGGCGAAGGAGCAGAAGAAGACGGATGAGAAGGCTGCGAAGAAAGCCGGGAAGGGAGAGCAGTAGGTGCTGACCAGGAGAAATTGATGCGTGGGAAAGAGTGACAGGCATTTTGGGAAGAATTGCAAAGCTCGCTGGGGAGCATTGCAGAGCTTATCGAGAAGCATAGCCTGTTTTGTTGCTGACCATCTTAAGTAATAGAGTATTCCTGTTCAGCAGCGGTGCGAATGCCGCGAGCGAGGTCTGCAGTGGACTCTGGAGCACACGAACGAATGGGACATTCCAATTTACATGCTGTTCTATCAACTTCCCGAATGCGTTCTCTCAGCTTGGACTCCTGCGTTGAAACGGCTGTTCGAGATGCGACAAAACACAATTTAATCAGTGATGATTGGGCTGCGGGTCGGCTTCTGTTGTATGTACGACGATCTCGTATGGAAATTGTCTGGCGGGATGCTAATCGCAGGCGTAAAGAAGAATATCGTGTTGCCTAGTGTCCGGAACGCTGGGCTACCGGAAGGATTGAACGGTGCTTGGCATCAACATATGTATGAATCCTCCGGATACTTTTGGTGTCTGCCTGGCTAATCAAAGTCTCCTTTCAGGATCTATGCCGCGATATATATTTTTCAAAATGTCTTTCGTTCGGCAAGTGAGATCAGTTCATATCGATAATTTGCCATTTGCTTCCGATACAGTATGCCTGCTCAAAGGTCGGGACGCCGACACTTCCTACAAAGATACGCTATGCGGCATCCTATGATCGCTTGCATTGCGCTTCGGCTTTTCGCAACACGTGCAATAGCATTTGAGTACCTCCCGACTAACAGTACTGGAGCTCCGCCAGTAAGCCCTTACGGCATCATCATTGATCCGCTCAGGTCAGCTAATGTTCGAGAACAGTGCGATGCGTTGATCGGTTCTGGCCTAGCAAGTAGACTCCTCTTTCCGACCGATCATGCGTACGAGTCCTCAATCAACACATACTGGTCTGTCAACGCCCGCCAAGAGCCCTGGTGCCTCTTCCAACCTCTCAACGTCCAAGATGTCTCCTCTGGTCTGCAAGCGCTTGTAAATACGAGCAATCAAGATACAAGCAACTGGTACATTGCAGTCCGCAGTGGTGGTCACAGTGCTCAAATGATGAATAATATCAATGAAGGCGTCACAATCGATCTCAGTATGATGAACAGCGCGGTGTACAACAGTACCACTGGGCTAGCGCAGATCGAGCCTGGCGGAAGATGGAAAGACGTCTACGCCAGTCTTCTCGATTCCAATGTTACCGTCAGTGGTGGTCGAGATGGGGGTGTAGGCGTAGGAGGATTCCTGCTAGGCGGAGGCAACACGTACTACGCTGGCACCACTGGATTGGGCTGCGACACTATCGTCAACTATGAGATCGTCTTGGCAAATGGAAGCATCATCAACGCCAACGCACACGATCACGCGGATCTCTGGCGAGCCCTCAAAGGCGGGGGCAACAACTTTGGGATCGTGACGAGATTTGATATGTCGACAAAACCAGCACGAAACCTGAGCTACGATACACATGTCATCAGCAAGAACCATTCCGACGCCTTCGTCGATGCCGTCGTGAACTTCACAGCTCAAAGCCATACAGAACCAGAAAATCATCTCGTCCCCTTCTTCACCCACCAAGCCGACTCACCCAACGAAACCCACATCTACGCTATTGCAGTCAACACAATTGGCCAACGCAACGCTTCCATCTTCGACCAACTCAACCAAGTCCCATCTCTCTCCATCCAACACCAATCGCTCTCCCTCGCAGCCGCAGCGAACCAATCCCAAGTCCTAGGGGGAACTCGGTATGCTTCCCCATCCCTAACCATCCCCTCTAAGCGACTCCCAGACACTAATCCATCCAATTCCCAGAAACACCCAATCCACCCTGACCCTCTCCAACTCCCCCGCCCTCCTCCGCCACACAGCTCACATCCACGAAACCTTCGTCAAGACCCTCTCCGCTCACCTCGCTCCCGAGAAATTCTCGACACAATGGTTCTTCCAACCCTTACCCGCCTACATCTCCGCCCAGTTCGGCCAGCACAACGTCCTCGGGCTCGCGCAAAATTTTCCTGCTGAGGATCTCGTCATGTGGACGGGTTCGGTGCAGATCGTGGCCGAGGGGAGCGATGCGCATGATTTGATCGTGGCGGAGATGCTTTTGAGGCGGGCGACTCGGGAGATTGAGGCGGCCGGAAAGGGAAGTGGGTATGGCGATGCGGAGAAGAGGCCTTTCGTGTTCTTGAATTATGCAGATGCGAGTCAGGATCCTCTGGGGAGCTATGGGGAGCAGAATGTGAGGTTTTTGGAGGATGTGGCGAGGAGGTATGATCCGGAGAGGGTCTTTCAGAGAAGGGTGAGGGGAGGGTTCAAGGTGGGGGATGTAAATGGGGCGTGAAAAGGGAGATGGTGGTGGTGGTTGTGGAGTGGCTCGGAGCGGAGAAGGACACCGAGGGTTTCATGTGTGCATCCATCTGGTCTGGATATTGAAACGATATGCTTGAAAGAGCGAGGTCGCACGCCTAGGATGCCACCTTTGTTCCACAGCATTGGGGGCAGGAATAGCGTTGCGACCACTTACCTGTCGCCAAAAGTGCCGAACATGACTTGGTGAGCGTTGCTATCAGGTGAATTTGCTGATGTCGAGTCGAGCTTCTTCTCCGCGATCGGCGAGAAACGAGAATGGCAGTGGAAAGGTGCATGACTTGAACGAACAAGCCAGTGTTTCTAAAATCTTCGGAAAAGCAATCTCGAACCACGAAAGAAAATAGGTGGTGATGATATCCCTCCAGCAACAAGAAATCCGGGTTCACATCGGGACTCGCAGTACGCCCACGACAAGAGTGTTTGACGAGGTTGTCCTTGACAAGTGCTGCGATCTCTTCTGCTCCGCGGATGACGACGATTAACCCTCTACCCATAGCTTGGACTGCGGTTGTATCAATCATTCAAGCTTCGAGTGGTAGTCGGTTGGAAGTGTGCCAATGAAAAGAGAAGAAATTCGTCTCGGAAGAACGAGATGCTTATATCCCTAAAGTCTGATGGAATCAATTTGGTGCGCGAAAACCCATACACGCTCGCGCTCGGTTGCGCCACTCTCGGCGCTGATGGTCCGCGCTCCATTGCCAAGGCTTACATGTGACGCCGCTTCCGCGACCTCGAGAACACATCGTCTGCAACTTCGCTAAGCGACGAGCACAACCACAACTGAATCGAACTTTCATGCGCCCTGTCTCTGCGGAGCGCTCCAACCACAACACTGTACAAGCTCCCACAGCCGCCTGACTTCCAGCTGTGGCTGCATCCTGCCTCGGTGCCTTACGCTAAGAGGGCCAGAATGGACACACAGCTGCCAGGTGAATATTCGCAGCTCCAATCTCGTAACATGCTGTCGAATTTCTCACATCGCCATCGAAACCCAATGACCAACTTCTTCTACAGCCACAAACACAGATAGTGGTACACAGGAGGCGGTTCACTCAGCTGCACCAGTGAATGAGCGAGCCGTGACAACTGGTCATCCGACCGCAACCGACCTGAGGTCCCCTGGTACCACTTGGTCCGCCATGTACCAGCTGACATTGCCCACAATGGCCAGACATGATTAGGGCGAGTTGCTCGTGCCACTTGATGACTTAAGGCCATATAAGTCGGCGTGAGACCACACCAAAAGTGGAACGACGACAACGAGCTTGCCAGTATCCTCTCTTTTTGGTCCGCGTTCTTTAGCGTAGGGCCCTAGCAGCTTCATATCAGTAGTTGTAAATAAACGCGAGACTTACCACCGTTCGAGCTTTTGATGCTGTAATCAGATCGGTTCGAAGCCAACCATCCTGTAGCTCATGATCTCACATGCCGTGCATCACTGGTAAGAATCTCCAGGTCGATTATCTGTCTCGACTTTTGATATGTATCGAGGGCAGGTAAATCGCCAACCAGCTACGGTATGCGGGACTTTCGAAAAGGGCTATGAAATGCAGTGAGACATGAGCTTCAGTGGATCACAGCACTTTGGGATCCCCCAGGTGGTATTGTATACGATGCTCGCATTATGATATACCCTCCGCTTCGTGAACAGGCTTTTGCTCCAGAGCCTGCTTTTGAAACTCAACCGTCGTGCACTAGCCATTTCCAGCTTCGGTGGTGAAATTCCTCTCTTTACCGAGATCTTCATATGAGATTCTACCCAAAAGTACCTCTAGAATGCTGTACGAAGCACCTACATCGAGTCAGCGAACGTATTCACGACAGTAGACGGTACAAAAGTAATCCTCAGAGTCCACTCACCAGGCGCATCTCCAGGAACCATATGCCCAGCAAGCTGGATCTGATAGAACGTGAGGCCACGTTCGTGACCCCACTTGCCTACGTAGCCTGCTGAAGAGTATGAGCCCGGCAGATCATCGTGGTAAGGCGAGAAAAGTGGATGTCCCGGATAGTTTTTGAAACCTTGATAATCATGCCAGGTCATGTTTTGAATTACGAGAAGGGTGCCATTCGTGGGGAACAAGGCGTCCAGATTGCCGGATCCAACGATGACATTATTGAGCGTCTCGATCACGTTCGGAAGCACGCCATTTAGCGCTGGTGGAGGACTGAGATCGCCTCCGAGGGCGTCTTTGTTTGATTTCTTTTTGTCTTGAAACACTGGCCCGCCCGAGCACTCTGACCATGCCACTGTTCCCTCAATATTGAGGAGTCTTTGCACATCAGGGCGGTTGAAGAAGCCATTGGTGCTCCTGTCTGTGTCAGAACTAGGTCATCGAAGGGGTCATATTTACTGACCCGCCGTTTCCTTCCAGTGCGGAAGAAACTATCGGACACGTGTCGCTAATACGATATACGTCGAAACAAGCATTGATTGTTTCAACTTGCTCCTCCACGTAGCCAAGTGTGTCGCAGGGATTTGCATATTTTTCCGTTCCGTTGAAGATCCATGGTAGGGCTGGGAAATGCTCTTGCGGTGGTGGAAAGCGAAAATACTTATCTAGTAGATCCTTATAGCCACACTTCTTTTGTATTTTATTCAGGCTTTCCATAACCGTGTCGTTGATGTTGAGTAGATTCTGCCAGTACTGAGCAAAAGGGATGACAGTCGGCCCTCTTTGAGCAGTCTCATCACCAATAAGCGGGTCGTTTATGTGTACGCCTTTGATTGGGTAGTCTGAGTCGTTCGTCTTGATGAACTCATTGGCGATGTATGGCAAATACATTCTACAAGGTGGTCAGCATCATTCTTTCCAACGAGAACGGCTCAGTTACCCAGCGTATGATTCTCCAGTGAGATATATATCCCATCCCTGCACCTTAAAGAGTTTTGCAAAGTTCTTGTAGAAGCCTAGGAATTGTTGTGCCAGTTCGACTTCATTCGTGATGTTAGGAGTGCCTTGAGTGAAGCCTACTCCTATGGGCTGCTCCACCCACATCACGTTTGTGAGATTCCGCCAATCGTAGGTATTTCTCGTTGGCGCTCGGAAATGTAAGCCATCATACCAGCATTCATCAGCAGAATTCATACTTACCCGAAGTGCCATACATCCACGTGAACGGCCCATTTTCGGTCAGAAACCCGATCAAAGAGCTACAGCCCGGCCCACCGTTGAACCTGCCGCGCACAAGATGTCAGAATGACCGGTTTACGAGCACTAGAACGGCCTCTGTGTACCAGATTGCGATCTCTTTGGGCCCTGTGGAATTCAAAGAAGGCCAGAACCAGAAAAATAATTTCCGCTTTTCATTCTTGTCCTCGCTGATCGGCAATAGACCTTTAGTTGGTTCAGCAAGGTAACCATACTCACTGAGAGAGGAAACATACCTGCATATGACTCGCCTGGATCGAAGTCGAGCTCCGGTAGCGCTGCGCCGTCCACTACGAACTTCTTGGTCTTTTCTGTCAAGAAGCGGCTTTTAGATGCACCACTGGGCTTGTCCTTCGCCTCGCGACGTTCAATTTCATGCCGCTGTTCTCTTACGTGACGCTTCTTCAGCGTCTCTGCTCCCCTTAATGCATTCCGAGAAGGGCTGCTGTACGCAATGTCAACAATGCTGAGCAAAGCAAGAAGTCCTGCCAAGACTTTCATCTTGATGTACAGTAGACTAGCAACGACGAGCTCGACCCGAGCATAGAAGAAGGTCAGAAGTGAGCCGGCAAATCTCCTACGCGGAAGGAAAGCAGACCATGACAAGGGTGTTTTGAATTGCACCGATGCCAGTTCTCTCTTGCCCAGGATCCAGTTCCGGAAAGCACCCTGGTAGAACTGTAAAGTTGAAGACTGGTGATGTTGGTCTTTGATCAGGCAGTGACATGTGGCGACAGAGTGCGACAACAGTGCCAACAAAAGGCCATCGTTTGCCAGCTCTGTCGCCAGATCGTGAACTTTGAAGTATCGTGAGAAAAAAGCTGCGTTCGTCGTGACATTATTCAGGTTACGACATTGGCCTTCACATCGACCACAGCATTCCCAGCCCTAGTTGCCGTGTACATGCCGTGTGCATTCCCTGATTTGCTAATATCATCTGGATCGCGTATCTTCATAAGGGTGTTCCGTACGACCTCAGGATGTATGGTTGCACCTGCATACAACCGCCTTTACTGTAGCAGTCCAGGACCAAACCGGCTTGTGGCTTGAAGCTATGAATGCAATCTCAGATGAAATTTCTGGTGATGAGGTACAGCTCTCATCACAATGCCGTGGTCAAGATAGGCTTTTGCAGCAAACCTTAAATGCCACAGAAAAGCTCCCTTGAGGTCTAGGGTGTTTGATCAGATTGACGTGTCCAGAAATAGGCCAAAGGGTCAGGGGCAACGAACACTCCTCAGACAAGGGCGCCTGGGGTCTCGGTGACACAGCATGGCTGTACGGTATGCATCATGCAGTAGCCCAGCACAAAGACAAAGCGGGATTTGCAAATGGAGTATGTTACTGGAGCTTGGAATGCTCGGTCGAGCCGAGCAGCTGGGATCTTGGAGTGCACACTAGTCTAACGCTACGATCGGTGCTCTGCTGACAGTGCTGTGTCATTCTTATCGGACACAACACTCTTTGTGAGGAGTGGCAGAACAGCGCTTCTTGATGCAAGTCCGCTAAGGCTCTTCGATACCAGTGCAGAAGTCAGGGTCAGCTTCAGAGGATCCGTAGTAGATGGAGTCTATACAAGGCACCATACTGGCATGAGGTGCAATGGCAAAGATGGCAAATATCTGCCTCGTTCTCCATGATTCTTGTGGGGACTTCTTTGCTTTTGCGGCAGGGACAGCTTCGACCTTACAGCTCAGAGGAGGGCCAAATTTCATGCTGCCGAGTCAGGTTGCTGTGCATCTATGGATGTGATATAAAGTACAGATAGATGGTCGATGATGGCGCTTCAAGACACCTGGAAGAAAGTCCAGAGAAGAGTGCTCTACGATACTCTATGCCAAGCCAGAAAGGCAAACCGTAATGGCTAGTGCCAATTTCCTTCCAAACTCCTTGACCAACACCAACACACCATGAGGCCACCCGTCTGCGGTAGGTACAAACATCCGCAAGCAATCTTCCAGAATGTCAGAAACATTGGACAGGAACTGCATACTAATAAAATGTTTGGTCGTTATGCAAGCCCTACGATCGAAAAGTACATGTACAGTAGTACTTGTTCTTCCGCGCGGCAGATACTATTCCCTGAGCAAGCACAATCTCAGTCCAGGGTGTAGTGTACCATGTTCGCTGGATATTGATTGAAGCCGTCAAAGTGTCTTTCAATGCTGAAGCTCCCAAATCCTCGGCCAAGAATGGATCGAGACAGAAACTCTAACGATGGCGTGCTTGCTACACATCCGGCCTTTACAGCGAGAGTCGTGAGAAAAGTTGCAAGACCTGCAAAATCGATCGGTGCATTCCATGTCAGCTCTGATCTTACAGGTATGGGAGGAAGAGTACCGAGAAGCAGGTTTGTCTCATCAGAAGGTCCCGTGGTGTTGTTCAGCGCTGACTAAACCATCGTGTACAGATAGATTCTAAGACTTATACGAGGAACGGACGATACATGATTGCTATCATTGTCCTCAAGCAGAAGTGGACAACGACCTCTGTTTGCGACACTCGGCTTGACATAGTGCCAGCAAGTGTGGTATCCTGGCACTAGCCGAGCCTGTAGCTTTGAACGCATATGCAAGGTTCATCTTGGGATACTGTACTGCATTGCTGACACGACTCTGGTGGGCCGTGATGTCCAACGGATTCCCAAACGGGCACCCACGGTTGGCTGCTGTAGCGGAGAAACTGGCGTGGACGGGCAAGACGAAGAAGTCCCTGATCCTCAATGCGTTTGTTGAAAGCTGTAAGCCTAGGCTCTAGATCTCCTCCAGTATAGGACAGTGCTTTGACCGGTGTGTAGGCAGTGGCCATCAAAGTCCAGGCCTATGGAGACATCCCGATGATCGCTCAGCCAACTTCAATGACATTGAGCACTGGGTTGAGCTTGCCAAGCTACTGGAATCGGCAAAGATACATGGGATCTTCATTGCAGATGTGCTAGGTTAGAGTTTCCTTTTTAGTTGGATCAGTAAGCAATAAGTGGGTGAGAGTTCTGACTTTGCGCAGGTGGCTACGACGTGTATCAAGGACCAGAGAATCTGGCTCCAGCTATCCGCTCTGCCGCACAATGGCCTGTCAACGAGCCATTGGCCGTTGTGGCTGCCATGACCGCAGCGACTAAATCCATAGGCGTGGGTGTGACAGTAGCCACGACCTATGAGCAGCCTTATCACCTAGCTCGAAGATTGTCCACAGTCGACCACCTTGCGAAAGGCAGGTTCGGTTGGAACATTGTGACTGGGTACTTGGACTCCGCGGCACGGAATCTGATCAACGCCGATCAGCGTAAGCACCGAGCCAGTAGCGTCAAGATACTTGCTAACTGTGGAAGCGCAACACGATAATCGATATGAGGTTGCAGAGGAGTACATGAAAGTCATGTACAAGTTATTCCAGTCCAGCTGGCGCGATGACGCGGTCGTCAAGAATCCCAGTGCACCTCCTTCCGGATGGTTCACAGATCCTGCTCGAGTACGTGAGATCAATCATGTAGGGCAGTACTATTCGGTGCCTGGACCACATATCTGTCAGCCTTCGCCACAACGGACGCCTCTCCTATTGCAAGCTGGCACGAGCAAATCAGGCAAGTTATTCGCGGCACAGCATGCCGAAGCGGTCTTCGTAGGCGGACATTCGCCATCAGTCATCGCAGACAACATTGCTGAGATTCGCAAGACTGCCAAGGAACATTTTGGCAGAGATGGGAAGAAGATCAAGTTCTTGGCCATGTTTTGTCCCGTGATCGGTCGTACGAAAGAGGAAGCGCAAGCCAAGTATCATGAATATGTTCAGTACGGCAGCGTCGAAGGTGCTCTTGCTCTTTTCGGAGGATGGACCGGTATTGATCTTGAGCCTTATGGCGATGACGAGGAGCTTCGTTACGTGGAGTCGAATGCGATCAAGTCGGCGGTCGAAGCCTGGTCGAAACAGCATCCCACGATCAAGAAATGGACCAAGCACACGGTCGCTCAGCACTTGATGATCGGCGGACTGGGTGCCACTGTGGTTGGGGACCCGGCTCAAGTCGCTGATGAAATGCAAAGATGGGTCGATGAAGCTGATGTCGATGGGTTCAATTTGCCATATGCCATCTTCCCTGGCTCTTTCGTGGACATCTGCGAGCTTCTTGTCCCTGAGTTGCGGCGGCGAGGTATCTTCTGGAACGATTATGCGGTGCCTGGCGGTACTTACCGAGAGAATTTCTACGGTGTGAAGGGACAGAAGTACCCACCAGCAGACCATGTGGCGAGCAGGTACCAATGGCGGGCTGGTGTCGCGGCAGAGCAGTTTCCCGTGCCGAATTGATTTTTCTGGAAACTCGAGGTCCGTCAACCATGCAGTATTTTGATTCTGCAGCGTTTTGTATTGTTGCAGAACCGGACGAAGAGTAGCACACCGACTCCCCATGGACAGACAGTTCAGTAAGTGCGCAGAATATCAACGACTGATCTGGTGTCTATGTTCTATTCTGCCTATACCAAGTCATGTCTAGCAACAGACTCCCATTTAGAACTTCGTGATTGCTACAAAAAATAAGCAACGGTTGCCAAGCCTTCACATGCACGATCCGCTTTGCGCTAGCTGAACCGCCATTCCAAGGTCGCCTTCAACTCCATGCAACCTCTTTACACACCCAAAACCTCGCAAATCTCGCCACAATGAGACCGGACAGCGCTCTCATCCTACGTCGTCGTATCGAGAAACTCCCGCAAGAACTCTACGATGAGATCTTCGACCTCACGTTCACCGCCAGCGATGCGAATCCCAAGATCTCGGTGGAGCGTATATCGTCAGCTCGCGTCTTCCCCAGTTCGTTGCACGTCAGTCACGCAACTAGAGGGCGTTTCGCTCACTCCTACTATGGCTCTGGCCGCGAATTCGTCGTCGACGGCATAATCAGCGTCCAGGCATGGTTGTTCGCGTTGCCGGATGCACACAGAAGCATGCTGGCCAGAGTCCAAGTCCTGTGCCAGACGGCATTGGAGATGCCCTTAGTTGACCCTGCCACGAGCGACAGGTATGTAGCAGCCACTCATTATTGCGTCGAAAATGTTCTGCTAAAAATCCCCCAGGGCTCTATCGCGCGTGCGTCCTGCGAATCGTCGATGCTCCAGAATCTCGAAACCACTGGAGATATCTCTCGAAGTCTCTGGACCACCGCCCGAACTCTCTTCCACCGAGGTGCAGAGGATCAGGCAGGGTATTATATGGGAGCAGCTGGTCAGACGAGCAAGCATGCAGCGCATTGCATATTTGACGATTCGAAAGTTCGAAACCGAGTTTGAAGATATCGTGGACAAAATAGAATTGGTGCTGATGGAGTGACCGGGCGCAATGAAGGAGATGATTTGCATCATTGGTCTGCGAGAAACAACGACTCCGTAAGCTGCAAGCCACGTAGCATACCCGCAATGGGAGAATCGGAATACGTACACTATCAGGAAGGAGAAGAAATAAGCAAATTAAAGCGTTTCTCGCCGCCCAGACCTAGAGCTCCATTCCCTCCTTCTACCCAATGACCGCGACAGGGTATCTAAGCACCATTTCAATACTCTCCTCGCCAGAACGCAGCTGTGAATTGCACACGTCAATACCAACCTCTCCCCACAGGGATTCACGACCCGTGCCCACCCTCTCCAGTCTTCTCTCACGCGTGTCGCAGCGTTCAATGCATACCGCTCGCTTCAATAACACCTGTACCCGCAGGACATCACTGATCAGCCCAAAAGTGCTCTCCTCTGCTCACGCCAACTTCACTTTAATCTTACCATTCTTTCCCATCGTCAAAGTCGCCACGTACGCTGCGCGAACTTTCTGAAAATTTCTGCGACGTTCACAGTCAGCCTTGCGCTCAAAGTTGCGACACTTCTGTGCCTTGCCCTCGCCCGCGAGGAGTTCGGCTTCAACCGGGTTCGCAGTGCCAGCCGGAATGCTCGCATCAGGAGCGATTTTCTCTTCTTTCTTCTGGTAGACATACCCGTGCCAAATCGCCTTGTTGCCATTGATCGCAATATCGAGACCGCCCGGCGCGGTCATGCCCATGGTGCCGGTGCCGAAGAGTCGGCCTTTACGGGTGTAAGGGCCTGAGATTTTGTCGGCTGTGGCGTATTGGACGTCGTAGCCGTCGGTCTGGTAGCATTGACTCGAGAAAAAGAGGACGTATTTGCCGTTCATGAATGTCAGGACCGGGGCTTCGACATAGGGGCCATCGCTCTTGATGTTGGTCAAAATCTGCTTGGGTGAGCCGATCAGGGTGTGGCCATCGATCCCGACTTCTTGTAGTAGAATGGGCGTAGGCATGATGGGGGCGACGGTGTTGCCACAGCTTCCGCCGTGACCGATGGCGTTGCCGTCGATTTTGTAGACGATCCAGCGTTTGCCGCCGTGGCGTTCGTCGGTGAAACCTGCGATGTCGATGGCTCCGCCTTTGGCCGTGGGACAAATCCAGGGCTCTTTAGAGTTGTCCACGAAGGGATCTGTGATCTTCTTAGCGGTGGCATATGAGAGACAATGGAGATTGGGCATTTTCCGGTAGGCGGCGGTATAGTACATTACGAATGAGCCGTCGTTGAGTTGGACGACGTCGGGAGCCCATACTCGAGGGGTGGGATCTACCCACGAGGGGAGATTCGGGAGTGCATCAACACCTTTCTTGAATGAGAAAGATTTCCAGTCAGTGGTCACGGCACGTTGGATGTGAATCATTTTGCCGTCGACTTTGGCGTTGGTGGAGAAGAAATGCCATCCAGAGGGGGTTTTGATAACGGCTGGGTCGGGGAAGTTGATGCCGTTCATGATGGGGGTCGCTGTTGCTCGCTTGTGTGGTTTGGCATGGCAGGGTGTGAGGAGTGCTAATGCGTAGAGCGCAACCGCTGCTGCGAGATTGCTGTACATCGTAAATATGATTTGTTATTTGTACAGTGTTGATAGCGCTGTAGTCTGAAGTGCGACAAAAGCCTCGGCCAGGCTTAATGCGGGTGAATGAGTGTAGTTCTAGTAGGGAACGTGGTAGCGCACAGCGCAGCTAGCTCTGCTTATTGATCTTTTGAAAACGGAAGTACAGGACAAGAGACTTGGGAGCGCTTGGAGCAAGGCTATTGTGTGATCCTTAAAATGTCATTTCTTTCTTCTCAATGCTTCAAGAATAGCTTGCGTGTAATCACAACAAAGAAATGGGGATGGTCTCCAGGGCTGGACGGGTCCTTGTCAGCCATGGTTAGGATTCCCAACAAAGGAAGACATGGCATGAAATCTGGTGTCAATACACGATGGTATATGGTGGGCATGGAGGAGAAATGTCGTCAAAGTGTGCCACCGGTCAAGCCTGGGGGCAGTGAGGGCGCAACCGAACCTCTGGGGAGGGTCACAGATTGTGATCTCGCTCCAGCGCCACTTCGTGATGGCCGCGCTCCGCATCGAGCTGCGCTTCGCGCAACGAGAGCTTCTGCTCGGAAAGCACTTCGTGCCTGACACATGAGCGTCGAGTTCGGAAAAGTCCTGGACGCGTCGGCTGAAGCCCAGAGGGCGGCGATGAGATTTCAGGTTTCGCAGCCGATGTGGTAATGCTCGTACAATCAGTGACGAGAACGCAGCGATCCCGAGCTACAAGCGTGTACCATATCAAGAATTGCACCAACAAGACCAGTGCTGTGACTTCCAGTCAATATGTATCGACTGGAGCTTATGGTTGGCGCCGAGATATCTCAGGCTGAGGGGATACCCCGGTCGCCACCGTTGTAGTGGCGTGTGCAGGTGCAAATCGTTCTGTCCTGATGGCTGTCTCCAGTAGGTAGTGTGTTTCTAAGCTTCCAGGTCATGAGTTTTGTGCTTCATAGGCGGTCCTATGAGGTCTGTACTGTTTTCGTGCCGACCGTTCGTGATTTTGGCCAGCTCAGTCGTCTGCCAGCACATCATCTGGGTTCTCGCCGACTTCTTGCGCTACACGCCTGACTACTTCCTTCAAGGCAGTACATGCAGGCGAGTCACCAAAGTTGTCAAAGAAGCTCTCGCCGTAGTCGCAAGCCATCCCGATCCTCGGATCGAGTGGCACCGCACCCAGGAAGGGCACATTCGTCTCTTTTGCCAGTCGCCTGCCGCCTCCAGTGGTAGCTCTGAATATCTCTGATTGATGAGTGCATTTTGGGCATACGAATCCACTCATGTTCTCCACGAGGCCGATGATCTTGATTCCGGCCTTGCGACAGAAGTCAATTTCTTTGCGCACATCCAGCAAGCTGACTTCTTGAGGTGTCGTGATCAGTACAGCGCCATCAATGCCTGATTGTTTGAGCAGGCTGTTCACGCTGATGTGCTCGTCTGTAGTCCCTGGCGGTGTGTCAACCACGAGGTAATCCATCTCGCCCCACTCCACATCTTTTAGGAATTGCTTGATCAGCCCAGTCTTTTTGTTGCCTCTCCAGATGAGTGCGTCGTCCCGGTTTGGAAGCATGAACTGAACACTCATCACCCCAAGGTTATCGCTCACCCAGACTGGTTCCCATCCGGTGTTGGTAACGTGGATTGTTTCCGTTTCTACGCCCATCATCTTCGGAATCGAGGGACCACAAATATCTGTGTCCATGATGCCGACGAGGCTGTCTGGGTTGGAAGCGAAAGCATGGGCCAGCATTGTTGTGAACGTGCTTTTGCCGACTCCGCCCTTGCCTGATAATACCAGAATCTTGTGCTTGACATCTGCAAGGCGTTGAGTAATTATGGGGATGTCAGGGTCCGGGCCCTTTGGAGTTTGTGATGCGCATATTTCCTGGTTGGGACAGCCCTTGCACGCATCGTCTTTTCCCGCATTCTCACCCTCAGGTCCGGGACAATGCTCCGGTTCTGGTGCCACAAGAGCTGGCTTCGCTTTAGTCGCCGCGTCCAGAGCGTCGTTCACAGGTTGAATAGGCTCTTCCAGGGACGGCGCCATGCTGTGGGAGAATAGCTCACAGGCCAGTAATGTACGGTTCTCGTGTCGATGTCGTTGATGTTCTCCGTTAGGCGGAATTCGCCACAAATTCGACCGCGGATGTTTCCTGTTCTCGCGCTTGTCTTTTATGCTGAATCCAATTGCACAGAAGGCGCAGCTCGATATGTCGCAGTGGTGTAGTAGAAGCAAAGAAACATGAAGGTGAGGTGGAAGTAAAGTCGTTGGCAAGCAGAATGATATCAGATTGGTCATCACGAGGGCTGGAATTGGCGGGTTGGACCCCACCATCGCCACCACTTCATTTCTAGATGCTGGCTATGACTATCTCCAGTCCTCGATAATGGCAGACCATGTTGTCGCGGGCGACATCACGGATACCCAGTCATACCATTCACCGTAGCTGGGCTGGACAACGGCGATGGCGCAGCTTCCTGTCGCCGCCATGGCTACTGGATGAGTACATTCCGCGATTCCAGCTCCTCACCGCGCAACAAGAAGCCAAGAAGCGCTCGGCGGCGTATGCGCATCTGAGCAACTGTAATCTATGCCCGAGGCTGTGTGGTGTGAACCGCTTTCAGAAGCGCGGGACCTGTCTCATCGGCGCAGATGTGACCGTCAACACCATCGCGCCGCATTTTGGCGAAGAGCCATGCGTTCAGGGACACAATGGCAGTGGGAGCGTGTTCTTCTCCGGCTGTAACCTACGCTGTGTGTTCTGCCAGAACCATGATATCGCGCACCAGAAGAATGGCTTTGACTTGAGCCCGGAGGAGCTGGGCGAGTGGTATCTCAAGCTGCAAGAAGTTGGAAAGGTTCACAACATTAATCTGGTCACACCCGAGCATGTTGTGCCTCAAGTGGCATTAAGCATCCTTCACGCGAAGCAGTTGGGTCTCCGCATCCCAATCATATACAACACCTCTTCCTTCGACTCGCTCGAGTCTATCGAGCTGATGGACGGTTTGGTGGACATATACTTGGCTGACTTTAAGGTGTGGGAACCATCGACCTCGAAACGACTCCTCAAGGCCGACAACTACGCCCAAGTGGCGATGGAGTCCATCAAGGCCATGCACGCCCAAGTCGGCGACCTCAGCTTCACTTCCGACGGAATCGCGAAGTCGGGAGTCCTCCTCAGGCACCTCTGTATGCCAGGCAAAGAAGAAGAAGGGAAGCGCATCGTGCGCTGGCTGGCGGAGAACGTGAGCAAAGACCTATACATTCACATCATGGAGCAGTACCATCCCAGAGCACACGTTGGTAAGAGCAGGAGAACAACGAGCGGTGGCTCGAAGGACATCGCAGACGGCACAACTGAGCCGGGAGACGTGGCTGCTGGAGAGAAAGAGAAGCAGCTAGTGCGCTATGCGGACATCAACCGTGCCATCAGAGACGATGAAATAGACGGCGTCATCAGGGCAGCTAGAGAGGCAGGCCTGTGGAGGCTGTTAGATGCGGCCGAGCACGGTGGCTTCAATATCTGACGCTCTGAATCACTCTGCTACGATTGCCTCTTCTGATGCAGAGCGCATTCGGCCTCCTCCCGTCCCATCGCTCTGGGAATAGCGTTCCCATTGCAACGGCAGTGTTGACAAGCACGTCGCTGAAGATCATACACCAGACGCCTCGATGAGGTGCTTCATCCAGGGTAGAGTCGACGGAACGCCGTCCCGATCGCGAATTTGTCCCGGCACGCTGTCGCTTTTCAGATCTGGAAGCCCAGCTGCTCGGGATGATTGTTTCAGAAGTGTCTGGTCGGGTCAGATACGGAAGATGCACAGACGCGCGTTTCTTTGTTCATTTATCTGACTATGAGTGCACCCCTCTCTATCTGTGCAATCTCATTGTAGTGGTGTGCGCTGACTTTGAAGCGTTTGACGCGTGTCGTATCGAGCCCTCGCTTCAACCACGATACCATCACATTTCCAGCATACGTGCCTACTATAGCCACCATCATTCCTCATCAGTGTAGCTGCACATATCCTTGAAGCGAAGCGGCCCATGGCACGGCTTTGTCTTTGTTGCATTCAGGTCATGACAGCTCTGAGCGTGGCAATTACCGCAAGTCAAAGAAGTTCATTGACCACATGCAGCCACAGCGGCAGTTAGGCGCAAAAAATAGCATATGATTTCAGCTCCTTGAATGCCTTTACAAGCGCAAGAGGCGGCTCGAAAGGACTGTTCTCAAAGCTCAGCATACATTAAAAGCAACGGCTCGACTCCAGAACATAGCTTGAGCCTAGTATACAGTCTTTGCGCCCGAGCCGGCCTCTTGCGCCCACGAATAACGTGCTCATCCCTCCAGACACCAGACGTTTGAAGAACAATCGTACACGATGTCTTTCTCCATTCCACAATGCCCTGACATGCTCGCCCTGCTCTACGGACAGCACCAAAGCTACACCGCAGAGCTCGGGCAGACTCACCAGAAACTCAGCAAGCAGTACAAGAAGATGTCTAAGATCGAGCGAGTCCTGTCTGAGAGACACGATCGACACATGTCTAGGGACGAGAGGAAGAAGTGGCAACACTCGCGGATCTTGAAGAAACGCAACATTGCGGATCTGGAAGCTCAGCAAGCGAGACTCCACGACTTGCTGAGACAATGTAACGACCTGATTGCGTCTTACGAATATGGAGGCGGTGCTGCATACAGTGCTCCAGCGACACAGTGGCCTCTAAATGGAACGGAACACTGTCAAGCGCAACTTCCACCATCGCCATTTCTGTTTACGCCATTCAGCCCGACCGTCTTCTCCACCCACCCGCCGAGCCTACCCAGACCTAGCTTCGGTGGCGCTGACACATCTTCTTCTGACATGCGACCGCACTACTGGGACTTATCCATGCTGGCGGAACCACAGCGCGAGAGGAGACTAAGTTCGCCCTATGCGAGCGGATCCTCCGCCGACAGTGGCTTCTATGAGCCGCATGCACTGCTGCACACCGTTGGGCTATATGAGGATCCCCCGTCTGCCACTGACGCACGGGGCCATGTGTACGCCCACGCATCGATGTCACCTCTCGCTCCTGAGTTTGTCTTCTGCGGCAGCCATACGAGGCATGGTTCGAATGCCAGTTCGTCCAGCACTACCGCTTCAGGAACTACCGAAAGGGATGAAGTGCCGGATCTCGTCGTCTCGTCGCCTACGGCCACAGACGGTGCAAGTTCTTCTGCATCTGGAAGGTGGTCTGGTCACAAGCGATGCTGCTCTGAGAGCGCCATTCGAAATAGCCACAGGGCCAAGCACGCGTGGTCTTCGGCCACGAGAGGCACCAGTGTTGGACCCGCTCCGGGTCGCAGGAAGACTGTTCCTCACGAGGAATCACAACGTGATGGAAGCAAGGAGGTGGAGACGAACACGACGGAGTGATAGATGCGATTCTCAATGTGATGGATTCGTGAACAGAAGGCGGTCTTGTTGCATGGGTGGCGACCGACGGTACCTCTTTCTTCTGCGTATGTATAGCATCTCGGCACCACAGAACGGAATTGTCTGCAGATCTGTCGTTCTGATTCTGACAAGTGCCGTGGCCGGAGCATTTCGGTCGGGCCGGGAGTGTATTTTCGTGTTCAGCCTCATTTTCTTGCTGCCCGGTGAACCTCACCTTTCTCCACTCACTCCCTTTGCTCACCTCGCGGACGCACGATGACCTTTTTTTTCACACCTTGATGTATCCATTTTTTGACCGGCGCCCGACGACCGACGACCGGGATCTCGTTTCGTTCCTGGGGAGATCTTCTGGCTGGCGCATCGGCTGCCCCTCTCCGTACGACACTGAGGCGTTCGCCGCTGCAGATTTACGAACCAGGGCCCCGGCCGCTTCTGCACCTCTCCCTCAACGGCACCACATCCGGACCGGAAAAGTGCAGAACGTCGCTGGGTCGGCAGTGACCTCAGAACGCAACTGTTCCACCGCGTGCTGCTGCGGATGCACGCTGGCTGTCACTTTGCCCTACGAACAATCGGCCAAGTCAGAGCGTCAGACCAGTCTGGAATAGCCCGCATTGGAAGTAGTAAGTGCGCCCGGCCAACGATCACAATCGAATCGACTGGTCGATGGCATTTGCGATGTATCTTCCCGATGGCGCCGACGACCTGGCTATCACCATGTCAACGATCGAATGGAATTCACGGCCCGGCGGCTGGACGTCTGAACAGAGTTGTACGATCGTGACGCATCCCGATCTGCCCGTACCAGCAGAGTAGGCGAACGCTGATACAGACCCCATGCCTTCATGAATCCCCGACGCCTGGTTCAGAGCGGCCCAATGCAGCCATGCGCAGAAACGTCCGCGACTGAAACCTTCGACGTCCAAGCCGTGATCCAGCCTCACGGATCTCTCGTTGCGTGGCAGCTTCCCATACGCATACGGAGCTGCCTACAGCATGTTTCCGCTTGATGATCAGCTTTTTTGCTGGCGCGAGCACAAACGGATAGCCATCTGTCACACGCAGAATGCTCTCGTGACAGCGGCGGATTAGTACGCTTGCTACTCGAAATAGGGTGGAGTCACGCTGTGCTCCTTATGCTGTTACCAGCTTGGGTTTGCTTGACAGGTTCCGTTTCTTGGTCGTAGTGCGCATAGATCAACTCCACTCTATGCTGTCTGGTGGGTCGTTTCCATTCACTTGGTACGGATGTCGTCTGTCTGCTAGTAGTCTGTCCCTTACATCCGCCATCTGCATGCACTTCCCTCCCTTGCCTAGAGCAGATCCCTGTCAACCGACATTTTTCTGTGTGTACGGCTTGCCGCATACCAGCAAACGCACGCATATAAGCTCATAGCACGCTGAGCAAGCGTGCCTCCTGGAAGCCTTGATCTGGGTCTGACAGAGTCCACTGTTTCCGATCTTTGCTTTACGACGAGACCTGGATGTTGGACTAGCAGGCACCAGATCTATAAGATCCTGCTTCCGCCTCGCCTGTATTTGCGTGAAACAGCACTCTTCTGCATATTGTTCTTCCCTCTATTGTCGGGCAAAGACCTGGAAGCATAGTCAAGATGACATCCTTACCAAACGAGCCGCCCTTCCACCCACCCCGGAAGCCAAAGTCAACACCAGATCTCAGGTCCAAACGATCAAGTCGATTCACATCGTCGAACCACTTCCCACCTCGTCGACCTTCCCCAACAGCTTCACCATCTCTCAGCAGATCCTCCACCATTCGAAAAGATGCCGATGCTTTGGCTGGTGCGGATGATCGACCATGGACCGGTTCATCTCAAATCACGCATGTGAATGCCGAGACTTTTGCACATTTGCACCGCCCTCGGTCCGCCTTCGACCAAGATCGATCAGACGTCATACGTCCAATCACGCAAGTCTCACGGCTAGCATCGGCCAATGGCCTAGTCCGCCATTCTTCACTTCGATTTGACAGTAATTTGTCACGGGGCCATTCACGAAAGTCGATTGCCCCTGCCGCCAACATGGGATACTGGCCATCCCAGACCTCGCTCGAGCGTCCTGGAAGCCGGCCCAGAAGCCAGCCCTATTCTCGAACCAACTTCAGTTTCTTCGGGCACGGTCAAGGTGATATTGAAGACTCGAACTCACCGACGACCCCACAACATCTGTCCAGAGATCGCGATCTCTGGCCTCTACCAGCTTTACAGCAACCATCCATCAGCCGAAGCAGCTCTCAGCACTCGACCATGCTTCGACCCAAGCCCAAGGCCTCGTTCACCAAACTTCAGTCGCTCGACAACTTGATCATGTACAAAGAGGAAATGGCCGAGTGGAAGCGCACATCATCATACATCCAATCGACACTCGCAGATCCTGAGGAGCAACACCAGTACCATGATCGTGAACACACGATCCGCTCCGAGCCAGACACCCTCGTCCCAGGCGCCGACCAACATGACATCGATGAAAAAGCCGAAGAATGGGGTACCGGCACCCTATCCTCACCCGCCCCGTCCGAGCATGGCGAAGCAGATTCCTATCATCACGACATCGAACAACCCAAATCCCGTTTCCGCCACTCCTTCTCCGAGATTGGTTTCTGCTTCACCATCGCCATGACCCAGTTCCTCGCAGGTAACACCCGCCCCCTCTTCCCCCATCCCCAATTCCCCTCAGCTGACCTGTATCGCTTCTCGCAGAATACATGATCTCCGGATTCGCCATCGAACTCCCCAAAATCCTGTCCCGCCATGCCTTCCTCTCCGTCGGATCCGGCAGCATGGGAACTTTCTGGCCCGCCTCTCTCCTGTCCCTCATCCTCTCCGCCACGCTGCTCGTCTTCGCCCGCATCTCCGACATGTACGGCGGCTACCTCCCCTTCATGTTCGGCGTCATCTGGCTCGGGATCTGGTCGGTGATCGCGGGCTTCGCCTCGTCCACGCACCTGGCCTCGGTCGGACTGGTGTTGCTCGACGTGTCCCGCGCGATGCAAGGTCTGGCGATCGCGGCCTTCATCCCGAGCACCTTCGCCATGATCGGCAGTATCTACCCTGAGGGTCCGAGGAAGAATTTGGTGCTGGGGCTGTATGCGGGTTGTGCGCCGCTGGGCTTTTTCGCCGGCTTCCTGGTGGCGGGGGCGCTGCCGGGGGATGCGTCGGAATGGTATTTTTGGATCGCCGCCGTCTTGTCCTTCGTCACCGCGGTCACCGCGTACCTGACCGTGCCTCACGACCGGACGAATCGGCAGATGTTGGGGTTGAAGATGGATTGGTTAGGGGGCTTTTTGATCACGGGAGGATTGATTCTGGTTGCGTACGCGCTGGCCGTGGAGCCCTATGCGAACCAGTCCGATCCTGAGAGGAGTGGTTGGACGTTTCCAATGGTGCTCGGGCCACTGTTCTCTGGATTTGTATGTCTTTGTGCGGCCTTTTGGGTGGAAGGCTGGTCGGCGACTTGTCCCTTGTTGCCGTTTGAATTCTTCAAGCCGAAGAGCGTCAAGGCCTTTTCGCTGGCTTGTCTTTGCTTCTATGCTTCCTATGGAGTCTGGCTCTACGAATCGGCGCAGTTCTTTGGCAGCGAGGCGGCGACTGGGGTCGAAGGCGGCATTCGAGGAATGACGCTGGCCGCATGGTATACGCCGACGGCAGTGGGAGGACTGGTTCTCTGCATCTTTGGTGGCTCGATGATTCACGTCATCCCGATCATGATCCTGCTGCTCATCTCGGCGCTGGCCTGGATTGGTGCTCCGCTTCTGCTGGCCCTGTGTCCGCTGCCGCTGAACTACTGGGCCTTCGTGATGCCATCCATGCTGTGCGCGACCATCGGCATCGACCTCACGTTCACCGTGTCCACGATCTTCCTTTCATCCGTCTCGCCGCTTCGGCACCAAGGTCTCGCGGGAGCAGTTTCATCGATTCTGGTCAACTTGGCTATATCATTCTCTCTGTCCATCTCAGAGATCGTCGCTATCAAAGCAGAAGATAGCGTCAAAATTCCGACGACCGGCTCACAAGCAGCCATCGACGCGGCATACGCCAAACAAGAAATTTGGGGATTCCAAGCCGCCTTCATCTACGCGGCAGCATCCGCCGGTCTTGGACTCATCATTTGTATTTCATTTGTACGCATATCGAGGAAGGTGGTGCAAGGCAAGAAGCCTCAGTTGGTGGACGTGGAGCGACCACGCACGACGTCCAGCGAGGCTAGTACTCTCGTTGACGTGCCTCGCGCGTAAGAGCAAAGAAAAGTTGGGTCATCTGGCATGGCGAAGCACTTCTGCATCTTGCATCAGCATCAGCATATTTGGGGGGATCTGGCGTTTTACCAAAGACATGGAAGCTTCACAGCACACTTTGTACATATATCAAAAATTGGGATACATACCTGGAGGAGCATAGCTGGTAGATCTCGCTGAGCCGGAGACTCTGGATGAGGAGTTTGAGAGGAGAGCAGGGAGAAGGAATGGAGATTGTACGATAAGAGCCGCAAACGATGAGCCTTTCTTCACATCGATCGCCTGTGGTTGACGTCTGGAAACCTTTACCTGTTTAGTCCATCACAGTCAAGATCGCTCCCAGGAGCGGTGTGGAGGCTCGTGCGCTGACCTTATTACGACCTCACTTCATCTCTGGCGGCTCTTTCTCGCCTTGGCTATAATCCATTCGGGGTCTCACGGTCATCCTGTGTCTGCTCGTCGACATTGGCGTCGTTGTGTGAGAGAGTCGCGGTATGCGTGATGTCGTCACCGGCTCGAATCTTGGCATTGCGGGCCAGGATGAGTTGGAGCGGGCAGTTCGTCGAACGTCGGCCGCTGCGATTTCGAGGGTCGCCAAATACGTACAACAACCTGGTCTGACTCCGTGCCACGCACACTCGGTACTGTCAGATTGTCGAGCAGAGTGTAGCCGACGCATGCTGTGTTACGAGTCAACCCCATCCCTTCATGCGGGCCTAGCGTCCGATGCAAGGGTCGGGTGAAGCGTCCAAGCGGTTGTTTCGATGAGGCTGTGAACTCATATGCAGAGGGTGCATTGGGTGTAGCAGCAGTACATTTCTCGTTGAGAGTAGTGCACAAGGTGTTCAGAAACGTGGGCGATTGTCATGCCACGTTTTCGGTGTATCGTGTCTCCCTGTTGCGAGTTTCGAATGCCTCAATGGTTCGTGGCCTGTTTTGTGATTATTGGGGACCGTCAGGATCGTGTGAGCTACTACCTAGAACATCGTTGGCCGGGTCCATGGCCCAGTCATTTGCTCATCAGTAGCTTCTCAGCAGGAAAAGCATGTGGGCATGGCTACGAAAGCACGTTCGAATGCCCGGCACATTAGCTACACTATGCTCCAGGCAGCCCACGACCCTGGCCGCCCCAGCAGAAGGCAATGAGACCGCCGAACAACTTGCGTTACAGCCCCCACTGACGACGCAGGCGAGATCTGCGGAAGCTTCCTGGTGCTGAGACAGGGAGCGATTGGGGCGATGGCCAACGCTTAGGTTTGTACATGTGGTTGCGATGCTGCGAGACCAGAGCTACAGCCCGCAGCATCTGCTCAAGTGAGCAGCCGGAGCACGCTGAACCTGGTGCTCACAGTGGAGTTTCGTTGGGATTTCATGCACAGTAAATGGCTCAGATGATCCTCCACCCACGCGCAAATTTCTCACCATGGTGCTCTGCTTTGGCTGGCTGTCAGATGAGTTCGCCTTCCACAGCATCTGTCGACGAGAATACAGCCAGCTTCGAGTCCAACCCCCAATGGTTCGTGCTGCAGCGACATGGTATTGAACGCGCATGGTCTGGATGCCGGGCTTGCGTGGTGACGGATGACGGAGGAAGCGTGGTGGGATGTTGTGGTGCTTCCATTGACAGACCAAAGCCAAAGATGGCGGCGTCCGCGACTTTCTCACCCGACCCTTCCACTCACATGCGAAGCGAGGCTTTTTGACGGCGGAGAGAGCAGCGAGCCGTTAGTTGCAGGCTGCAAAAAGGGCCTCCTGTTCGTCTGGCCCAATTGAACTGCCCTGTGCGCACATTGAGTGAAGTCTCAATTTGCTCTGACATCCGCCAGCACCCAAACCGCCCCGCTCTTCGGCCAAGTCGATGGTGGCTATGATGGCATCTCGGTAACCACTGACACTTATAGAGCCCACCACTACCCATTCTCCTGTGCGGCCCCCTCTCTTCAACACGGGCGGCCGACGCGACTTCGATCTCAACTCGGAGTGCACACGAGCGTGCAGACATGAGCGAACCCAATGGCGCAGCTGGCGTGGACGCCAGTGGCCTCCGCGAGCGTATCTCGCAGAAACCAGCAGAGCCGCAGAGGGCGCATTCGGTCGATACTGCTTCACGGACCGTCAGGGCACTGAACGACCGGGAGGCGAAAGAGAACAAGGAAAAGAAGGACAAGAGGACATATGGGCGGACACCAGATGGCACGGGTAAGTACGTCCAGTGTCCTCCCACAAATGACCGGAACGAGCATGCTTCATAGCTTCTCTAGCCTAGGCATGTCCAGAAATCACCAGGAAAGCCGTAGAGCCATGCTCCTCTCCACATTCCTCCCAGCAGTGCTGATAACCCCCGTGCATAGTCTTCACTGTACCTCACACAGAGGATATGGTCTCACAATTATTCGACCCAACGCAGCCCAAGAATGCCTCAGACATTGCCATTGTCGGTACCCTTGCATTCCAATTCTTCCTCATGTGGACTCTCCCCAAATCATTCCGGGTCCCCATTTTTGCCATTGTCTTCCTCTTTTGGCGAACATGCTACAACTTTGGCATTGGTTGGCTCCTGCACAACCAGTCTCACCATAAGCGCCTTGTGGCATGGGCCAAAAAGACCAAGATCTTCGAGGATCCCAAAAGCGGCAATAATCCTCATCCGACGCTGTACAGCTTCATCAAGAAAGAAATGGAAGCCAAGATCCCCAAGGATTATAAATTCGACGAAGCGCCGATTGAGTACAACACGTGGCTCCTGTTCCGCCGTGTTGTAGATCTGATCCTGATGTCTGATTTCACTGCGTACTGTCTCTTTGCCTACGCGTGCGGGGGACGTCCTGAAAACGAAAAGTTCGCCATGACTCTGGCCAGGTGGGCCGGTGGCTCGCTCCTCATTGTCTTCAACCTCTGGGTAAAGCTCGATGCACACCGAGTGGTGAAGGACTTTGCTTGGTACTGGGGCGATTTCTTCTATCTCATCGATCAGGATCTGACCTTTGACGGCGTCTTTGAGCTTGCTCCCCATCCCATGTATTCCATCGGATATGTTGGGTACTACGGCATTGCAATGATGGCTGCCAGTTACAAAGTCCTGTTCATATCGATAATTGCACACGCAGCGCAGCTGATTTTCCTCGCAGTCGTGGAAAATCCACACATCGTGAGTTCAACTTCCGTAGGTGCAGCCGGATGGGTTTCGCTGACAATGTCCGAACTTTAGGAACGCACGTACAATGCCCCGTCTCCACCGAAGCGTTCCGAAGAAGTCCACGACTCCCCTCCCAAGCGTCCCCAATACTCGACGCGACTCCTGAGTGCTGGTCACGTCAATGGCATGCCTCCGCTCGCATCGGCCGCCTCGCCATCGCCAGTCCATAACCTGATCGGCTTGCAGAATGTGGATCTTCATCGCGTCACCGATGTCTCAGTCATCCTGCTGCAGGTCTATATGTACAGTGTCGCACTTCTTACGCCTTCGACATGGCTTTGGCAGACCTTCTTCGTCTTGAGTGCGACCCTGTGGCGCCTGTGGTACTCCATCGGAATCGGTTTCGTTCTGGATCGTCAGTCGAACAAGAAGTGGTGGACGCGCCACTTCGTAAAGTACGGAGAGAGTACGGAGGAAGCTTGGCGGCAGTGGAAAGGCATCTACCACATTAGCATGTCCATGTGTTTCACGAGCTTCATCTGCGCTGCCTGGAAGATGTACAGTAAGTCAGGAACAGACCAGCATATTCACAGCTGCTCGTGGCTCACAGGCGATGGCAGGTCTACCAGACGACTGGTCCTACGGAATGGCTCTATTGCGCCATGTCATTGGAGTCGCCATGATTGCGTTGCAGGTCTGGACAATCGCAAGCATCTATGAGTCGCTTGGCGAGTTCGGCTGGTTCTTTGGCGATTTCTTCTTCCAGGATCAGGCGCCTAAGCTCACATATGGGGGGATCTACCGCTTTTTGAACAACCCTGAACGAACGATTGGTCTCGCCGGGGTCTGGGGAGTCGCAATCATGACTTGGAGCAAAACCATCTTCTTCTTGGCATTGCTGTCCCACACGCTCACCTTGTTCTTCATCCAATTCGTGGAGAAGCCGCACATGCAAAAGTTGTACAGACAGGGCTTGCGCCAAGATTCGGGTGTTTCGAAGACACTGAACAGATCATTACCCAGTCCGCTCAAGAGGTGGCAAGGTAGCATGAACAAGGCCATCGATGAGACACTTGACTCACTGGAGGACTTCCTGGATCAAGCCGGTCCGAAATTGACAGCCGGTTTCAACTCATTCGCGCAGGACTCCAGCACCATGTTCAAGCAGTTTCCGGCAAGACTTACGGTGACCAGACTAGCGCCCGATCTCGCAGGCTATGATCCCAAGGATTATTCAATAGAGATCGACACCAGCAACCCAGCTGTCAAAAAAGCCGATCCGACAAACAGTGGAAGAGAGTCTGAAATTGGCCAGCAGCCACTCAAGCGCACCGATAGCTTTGAGCGTCTCGTCGTCGACTATGGCGCGCCGATCAAGATAAAGTGGACCGCGCCTCTGAACCACAGCAAGAAGGACTGGATTGGTCTTTACCGTGTGGGCGACAATGCATCCCGTGAGGTCACAAAGGTGGGCTCTCAAGGGAGATGGGTGGGAACCAACCCCGAAGCATATGACTACGCCAGCGCCGACAAAGGTATCCTGGTTGCCGACCAAACGGTATCCGCTGCCCAGCGCAAAGACGGTGTGAACAAGGACTTCCTCAGCGGTGAACTCGAGTTCTCTGGTGACAAACTTTGGTGGACTCAAGGCGTCTTCGAGTTCCGCTACCACCACGACGGCAGGTACAACGTCATGGCTATCTCCCTCCCTTTCGAGATCAAGATCAATCGCTTCGACGAGGATGACCTTGAATACGATCAGAACGGAAGTATGGTCCGCGCTGCCGTCGAAGAAGCCCTGCTGCCAGTGGTTCAGAATTGCTTCGACCGCGATCCAGACGTCGCCCCTCGCACCGTCGACGAAGCGTTTGGCTCAGCTCTGGAACGCCAAGGCAAGTATGCCAAGCGCGTTGTTTACGCTGTTCAGCAAATGTTTGGCATCGAATTCGCGCCAGAAGTCGTGCAAGCTGATGGGAATGTGCGGAACCTGGCATGGCGGATATGCAATGCCAAGAAAGTTCTTGCGCCGTACAGTATGAAGACCGGCACTGTCACACCGCAATAGGACACTGTATGCTGATTGATTCAGGCTGTCCAACACAGTCGCTGCCGAAGACCAATTATTTGTAGATGAGTAACATCATACAAGAGGGAAATAGCTGGCTTTGGGAGAGATACCATAATTTGAAGCGGGCGCATGGATGGGGATGATACCAAAAGTCGTTCGGTACATTAATGCTTGAGATAATATGAAGAAAAGAGCAACATGCATAGCATGGGCGGACCTCTGTACTTATTTACTCGGTCACACCAGCGTTTTGATAAGGGCGTGAGCCCTGATAGATAACAGCCAACACCTGAGCCTATCAGGCACAACACACGCTAGCAGATCAGGTTGTTGATGTTATCCCAGCCGGCTGATCTTGGCGTCGATGGCTTCACATATGCCAGTGTTATCGTCGCCGTCCTAGATCGGCTCACCAATAGCCGAGCTCGGAAGCCTCTTATACTATACCCGTTCTTGGCAGCTGAACCAGAACTTGCATTATCCGAACCTCCTCCTTCCCGCTGGTGCCCATTGGTACCCGTGCCCGTCTCGGTCTCGGAAATGGCTCTTTGCAGCGACACGTCGAGATACAAGCCTTCGAGGAGACTAGCGCTCATGCTATTGACGGAAGACTGTCATAACGAAACGCACATGGGGAGACTACCACCATGACGAACAAGAAAACACCAGGAAAGGGAAAGACGGCAAGCCACAGGGAGTTCATCGCCTATGTCCCGGGTCAGAAAAGGAGAAGGTCTTCAGCGAAATGCAAAGCCTCAAGGCCTGAGAGTGAATCAAGCGCTGAAGTCGTTGAGGATCAGACTCGATGTACTTCTGACAGCCACCCCAGCATAAGTCCAACTCCAGCACTGTCACCAGTACGAGCTGTGTCGGTATTGCCGAGCGACAGGAAGATAAATCGAAGGCCCCAAGCTGTAGTCGCCAACTTGATCCACCTATCCCTGGCCCGTAACCGGCTTCTTTCAAAGTATGGCGCATTCGCCGCACCCACCTTTGACACGGGAACACGCGCGGTCGCCACGGCAGATTTTATGGGCACTTGTGTGTGGCCCGTAGTGGCTGGTCATACCATCGCATCAACATGGTTCGAGGGTTTCTGTACCTCGCCCGTCCTCTACCATGCTCAAAGCGCCGCATCGTCTGCTTATCGCGATCTGATGTCCAACAATCCAGCCACTATCACGAACCAGCGGACCTCATTCCACAAAATGCGAGCGCTTCAGCTCGTGCAAGACAGCATCGTAGATCTGCCTACCATGGCCACTGCAGATCTTCAGAGGCTGATATTTGCCATCCTCATACTTGGCAGCCACGAAGCCACACCTCAAGCGTTCACCACAATGCAGCTGCCCTTTAGAGCGTACTTCCCCGAAGCCAGCCTGATCAATCTCTGGGGCCGTATTACCCCCATCGAAGCGCACGACAAGGCGGCCTTCGACCTGATCGAGCGATATGGCGGGCTCGGTCAAATGCATGAGCATGGCTTGGCGCCAATGGCTGCTCTCGTTGACACCCTTCGAGCTGCTACCAAGATGACGAGACCGCGTTTCCCGCTGTTCTTTGATGCTCACGTGTTCGATATGTCTCCTGCGCTGATACCAGGCCTTGACGATGGCAACACATTCACTCAGGTCCTGCCAGGTCGTGGCTTTGCCCGCATTCCGGGAGGTCTACCACCCACGGCCTTGTCTGTCTTCACACAAGTCGCGTGTTTGGACAGACTGATGGATCACTTTCGAGAGAAAGGCTGTACGGATTCTGAGTTCGGGGAGATGGTCAACGTGCGCAATGCAACGCTGCATCGACTTCTATCTCTCCCAGCGTGGCAGGATCTCAAGGAGAAGGGCGGCGTCTCAAGGCTTTCCTACGAGACCTGCCGTATCGCCTGTGTGATCTATTGCAATGCCGTCCTCTTCTTCATACCTCCTCACTCGGGCTGGAACACAAGGCTCACGAAGTTGCTAGGGGACCTGTTTGGCGATCCCGGGTTCGAGCAGTGGAAGAATGACCCTCACAGTCCGTACATCTGGGCCTTGTTTGTTGGGTACATGGCGGCGCATGGCACGCCAAATCAACCTATGTACATGAACGCTGTGAGGGACTATTTTCGACCACGACAAGACTCCTGGACTTCTGTTCAGAAGCAGCTGAATGAGTTCATCTGGTCTGGATACGCGTGCGAAGCTGGTGGAAGACAGGTCTTTGATAGCCTATGTTTTGAGGGATAATCACCCCAACGCTCTTTGCTCGCCGGCTAGTGCAGCCCTTCAATACTGCCCTGAAAGCAACAGGAGAGGGCAACGCAGCGGCAAAGCGCGACAAAATACCTGAACCATCTTCTAATGGACGCCTCACATCGTGGCACATCTCGCTTATCAGAAGCCTCGAACCAGCACGGCGCTAAAATTAGCCCCCACAATGCGGTTCAGAACTCTCTACTTCCTTCGCTCCTGTTTCACGCTTAAGGATTTGATATTGGCTATTCAGCCGCAGCAACCTCTTTTGCAGTGTTCAAGATCGTAGGAGCATACTCCATATATCTGCACAGAAAATTAACTTAGATGAAAGTGACACGAGGAGTGCTGGGAATTTGCAAAAGTCATTTGGAATTGCTGCGCGTCCGACACTTTCGAAGGCTGTTTGAAAGAGGCACAAGTTCTACTTAGCCGCTCGAGCATCCTTATTATAGCCCTATGATGGCGGGACAGCACAACCAGCCACGGGCGTCGATCGTTCATGCTGCGGTCTTCGCAACTAGTAGTACTCCTAGCTGGCTCACCCGTACTACCTAGACGCCCAACCGTGCCCCCAGTGTGCCTACAACCATCCTCTCTTGCTCTTTCCCAGTCGGCCGCCGTGGTCGTACCGAGACATTCGACAGAAAAGTACAATGTACATGTCTTTTGGGCTGCTCGCAGTGGCCTGCTTGGTCTCACGAGTCCTGTCGCAAGAGGATAGCGAGAACTACTTCATCAACCCGCCCGCCTCTGGCGCTATCCACGACTACTCCGCAAACAATGTGTATGCCACCGGGTCGGTGATCCAATTCCAATGGCAGACCAGCTACGATCAGATGTCGCTCGTCCTCTGGCAGAACGACAATTCGAGCTTCCAATATCTCATTAAGGAGCAATCGACCACGCTCTCATACACCTGGACGGTCGACTTGACCGGAAAATACAGCCTAGACCAAGGCAATGGTCAGTGCCGCCGGTCTCTCCTCAAAACATGTGCATACTCATTCCTCACGCGTGCGAACAGTATTCTTCCTCGGTATATTCGATGAAAGCGGAAGCGGAGCGCAATTCGGCAGCCATTACTTCAACTTAACCGATTCATCTACGAGCGCGACACCGACGACTTCGACGGCCACAACAAGTGCCACTTCTGCATCGGCATCCCAGACCGCAACAACGTCAAGTCCTTCGACACCCTCTCCCACTTCCACATCCACCACAGCCGCAAGTCCTTCCGGCTTGTCAAGCAGCGCCCAAGTCGGGATTGGCGTCGGAGTCGGTGTCGGTGTCGGCTGCTTGATTCTAGGTCTTGCGATCGGATACTTTGTGCGCCGCAAGCGTCGTTCGCCGTCATATCAACAAGCTCCCATGTCGGAGGAGGGAGGCAAATCGCACTTCGCATCATCACCATCATCGCAGCCTCCGGGTGTACCACCGGTACACTACGATGCGGGGCCGTATGCTGCTTACGAGCCCGCCGCGAGCGGACCGGGAGTGAAGCCGGAGCACGCGGTTCGCGCTGAGGAAATGCCGGTGTCTATGCAATATCCGACAAGCGAGCTCCCTGCTCATCAAGAGCCGCAGGAACTCATGGGGCGGCATCAGTGAATAAACGTGTTATGTGAATTTAGCGACGGCGCACTGTTGGAGGATCATGCATATTAGCTACCGATAATCGCAATAGGTCTAGCATACTTGATCAACAGGTTGATGATTCTTGGCTTCAGGCTTTGAGGTACGAAGAGTACAAATACGAATAGTTACACAGACGCAGGGAATATCATGCAGACCAATTGTGATCAGCACAGCATCGCCAGTGAGACCTGGCTCTGCCCACGTTAAACTTCCGTCCGGGCTGCCTAGCTTACAAGAAACTTTCCTGGTTTCTTATTACCATGTAAACTTCGCACTCACGTACCCCCCTCCAGCTAGGGGTCACAAAGTTGCATCCCTCACATCGCCTCTCACTACACTTGTGCGAAGCCCTCAATTGTTGGTTGATCATGAGGTTTCAGGAAATTTCACCTATGCAAGTCGGATTCCAAGCATTGAGGTGAGTGGGCTGACTTTTGGCCCGCATGCTATCAATGCTTCACTCTGCCTATGATTGGATGGCATTGACAATATGTTATCCTCCTTCCCACGTGCCTTGCTTTAACACTTGCCCCTGGAGCCGTTCGGGCAGGCACGCGGTGCGTAAGTTTTGCCGGTGTATTTCTGCAGGACGCCGTCGTTGTGCTTGCTGAGAGCTGGGCATCTAGATCGTTGGGATCGTGGGTGATGAGATACTTGACGACAATTGTTGCCATCAAATGCTTTGACTCCCCCACTTGACCGCGTGCTGCGCGGAAGAAGGAGGGATGTTGTTGAACCTTTTCGCCCACATGAGCTTGTGATGGAGATGATTTGGCGTGAGATTGATCTAGGCGGCATATCCTCATGCTCCCGCGCTGTTCCACTTCTATAATGTAAGGGTGTTGAAGAGCCGAGAAGAAAGATAATGCTGGCGCAGTCGGCTGTCCGGAAATGGGGAATTCACGTAAAGATCCAGGTGTCTTGGAAGCTTCGGTCCCGATGCGAGCTCCTACTTTCGCGCAACAAGGTCAACGGCATGTATCTCGGCTCGATCACATCGTATAGCAGCTCACAGCTATCGCCAACCCTCATTTCTTGGATCTTGCAACGTTGAAGGGACCACCCATAGGCTCTACCACGAAGTCTGAACCACAGACATGCCAATAAGAACGATTTCAGCCTCATGCTCCTAGCATAGACTCTGCTCATACATCGCGACTCAGGCAACAACAAGGAGCATATATCCAGACCATTGCACCGCACAGCTAGGAGCGGCTATGCAGCATATGCACGTACCGCTCTTCTTGACTCTGTGGTGTGTGTCGGGCTTTAGACGCCGACACTCGTTCGGTCGACTCTCCGAGGCCAGGAATAACGCTGACGAACAGTCGCTTTCGGCGTACGACGAGGAAAATGATGACCAGCAGGAAGCAGCCACTGACGACGCCTAGGGAGATCCCGATGTTTCTTCCCGTGTGCGAGACTTGCGCAGCATTCGCGGAGTGTATGATGGAGAGTAGAGTCAAAATACGCTGGTGAGACGGAGGTAGGGGGAACATAGCAGCGGTGTTTGGCTTGAGAGGATTGCGCCACCTAAGGCCTACTGAGCCTTTTGATGCAACAGAGGACGAAGAGCTCGATAAGCAAGAGTCCACGAGGTTTGCTGTATTTTATGACGTGCTTTGTCACACTCGCTTTGGCCCTCGAGCTGAATCGGTACGTCGCCAATTCCATAGGGCTGATATGCACGTCGCTTGACCTTTGCAGGCTGTGGTGGCCGTGTTCCGGAATGAGTCAACTACAATACAATATTCGCCAGTATGAGAGAACCACTCTCTGAGCAGGCTTGCCCGCGGGAAGATGCGACGCATCGTCAAGCTCAAGTGCGATGCGCCTGGAATATCATTCTGACTATGGTTTTGGCTCAGCTGAGAATGCACTCTCATCTCATATTTTGAATTGCTAACGTCCATCTGTCCCGATCGTTCCGCCTCCAGCAAGCACAAGATAAAAACCGCCGAACATATCATCCTCTTCGTCAGTCAAGAATCGAGGCTTTTCGAGGTGTGGCATCTTAGAATTTATAGCGTCTCTTGTGCCGCGGCAGATCGTGTCAGTGTATGCACGGCGAAGCATGTAAGAAGCAGCTCTACGAAGACACATGTATGCATTCTAGGCCCAAGCATCCCACGGACTGCCGAAAAGACAGCCACGTCTTTGACGGTCTTCTGCAATCTTGTCGCAGCTCTGTTCCAGGTTGTGTTAGACGAAGCACAAGTCCGCCGAAGCTTACTCTGAAAATGGCTACGGAAAGCGGGTAGTTCCGGAATGGAAATACAGTCTCTACGTAGGTACCTACGAGAAATCATAGGAATCCCTGCTAGCGCGGAATCCAGCGAATGTTAACAAATGTCGTCCGTGCTGATGTGAGCACAGGCAGTTCTTGTATGCAAGACGCTAGCGTAGAGACTGTAGTAGTTACGCTTTCGGTTTCGTTGCAGATTGTGAGAATGCTATATCATATTGTGGAGGGAGCAGGGGGACACGGCGTGAAGATCTGACAGCACAGATCGACTCGCTATGCAATAACAGGCAGTTGCGTCTTTCTATACGACCACTTGGATACTATGGCTAAGTCCTATATACACATCTTCTCACATACACCAGCACTGTCCAGAACCTGAACGCCACCACGGCGTTCATCCTCTGTACTTCATCACGTCGTCAAGTCGTGCCAATTGGTGTGTTGAACATGTACTCCTGGGGCTGTCGCGCGACAAGCGCTGCCCTCCTCGACTTCCTACGCCTGTCCTTGCTCAGGACTGGTGTTCGGACACAAAGCCTCCCCACTCGGATAAATCCGCAGATTATTCCAGGACTCACGCAGTAGGACTTATATTATGAGTACACGAGCTTTTCAGGTCCCGAGGTGAGAAAGCGGAGCCCGTACTAGTGGTTTCCAAGACTTGTGAAGGCGAAGTGGCAGGACCTCCATCGGAGCCGATACCCAATGCCCGGAGGGTGCTATGCTCGCCTTGGTCCGAATGGTCTGGTTTTGTCATCCAGTGGAACGCGAAACAATTAACGAGGGCGTCGATCTTGCAGATCATACAACACAACCACGCGCGCTCGCCGTGGAACATGGTCAGGGAGATTTTGACCGCCAAGACGGAGACCATCGATATGGCGGTGCCGATACATGTTCTGATGACCAGCCTCCGGAGAGGCGGGAGGAGTCCTTGTCCGCCAAAATGCACCATGAGCAAAGGGATCAGGAAACGGAGGGTCAGGTATAGCTGGGAAGCGGTCAGCACAGCAGCGAGATGTCCAGTGAAGATTGTCTGACGTACGTAGGCAAGAACTTCGACTATTGTGATTACCAGAAATGCGAACATTCTCACCCCGACGATACATACTCCATTCTCTGTCCTGTAAGCTAGTCGACTTTGTCGTTGTCAGCGACCATTGTACCGGCAGAATTGACGATGCCATTCACTCACTTGACCATGGCGACTCCGGCTAAGACAACGTAAGTGACTAAGATGCCCAAACTACTCACGATATATTCGACGGTCTTGTGCCTAGGTTTAATGGGCCAAGAGATTATATAAGCTCTTTCAATCAAGAATAGAAATCCGAAGGCTTTGCACAGTACGTAAAGGCTAAGGCCTGGCAGGGTGTTAGGAGAAATAGCTCGTGTTCCGGGACGAGGGCACTCACAGAGAATGATAGTTGCATCGCAAAGGCCGATGCTCTGGCCTGCCTGAACGTGGATGATTGCTGTCAAGATGAATATGAACAGAAACGAAGTGATGTATGTCTAACGATGTCAGCGGACCAGCAGTCGAACTGGACTGGACAGGAGTACTCACGAGCAGTAAGGCCACCGAAGCGACCTTAATGCTTCGTTTCCGTGCAGTCCGCAGGCGTGCAACAAAGAGGACCGCTATGATGGGCAGCGATACCAATGCCGCGACAAGTGATACGAGCTCGCCGGAGAGCGGGAAGTTCTGCTTGACAGGATTATCGTCGCTCACGTCCGCTCTTGCGATCACACTCATACCTCTAGCTAGCCAGGCTGTTGGTGAAGAGCTGCGGCAGTGGCAATCGTTGATCTACGAGTCGATGTCGATAGAGGTTGGGAATTATGTCGAGAAGGGCATCTCTTCTCCATGATACCACTAGACTGCAAAGTAGTGCAGCTTGCTTAGGTACAAGTTCGGGGAGGCTAGATTTGACAACCGGTGGTCGAAAAGCATATCCCCACCGGCGTCTCGGTGGAATTCAATGGTCGCTCATACAGTACAGATAAGGTGACAGGCACGACAAGGTATATCGCGTGGTGCTGCCCGATCCAGCGGATTTTCGTCCGTGCCGCTGTCATACCAGGATCGCCTCGTGTCGACCCCAGTACAACAAAGTATAACATGCTGGTCTCATGAGCTTCGAAGTATGGGGAAAGTGTAAATTACGAACTTTGGAGAGAACTGACGTGTCCCCAGGTCTCTGTAAGTGTCTATGCGACTGTGAGTAGGTACTTGGACGCGTCACTATCTTTCCGATACCGAAATGCTCTTGAGTCAATGGGTCCCGCTTGGAGAAGACTACCTGGCAAGAAGCCATGAGACCAGACCACCAGCACCTGAAGCATCCAGGTACGTGCAGGTTTGATGCTATAGAAGCCACCAATGCCGCAAGGCGCTGTACTGTAGTAGTTCGTGAGACGTGATATCGGTGTTCACGGCATGCTGCATGCGTCCCTGAGCCTCATATCGCAGTGGTGGAAGGCCAGCTTATCGTCCCAGATGGCTTGGGGAAGGGAATGAATAAGTGCGTTCGATACAGTCCTTCGAGATAAGGCCGCCAGCCGTACTCGCATGCAATCTACATCTCTCGTATGCCCACCGTGTCCGCGAAGCAGTCCCATGTTTATGGATGGCGCTGCAGTTCAGCGGTTTGCGGGTCCGATCTCGCGATCGCCTTGCTTATGATCAGAAGTCACCCGCTTGGCGTGGATGTAGGTGAATGCATGGCCAATCCAATGTGACCACTCGCGACCGCCACGACTCTGGCTGAGGAGAAGTGCGGAAAGATGGTGGGGGCGTCGTGGAACCTCCGCCGGCAATCTCTGCCAGAAATAGCATGTGCGGACTCACGTCCGGTGCAATGGGAGCGCCGGAATTCTGCATGGAGACCGCCTCGGCACGTGGGGCCCGGATGTCTCACGTCAAGATTCGGGTTTCTCTATACGTGTCTCAGGCACAATGTTGCGTTCTTGTCGCCGTACACCATTCCTGGCTGAGAACACAGGCTCGTCCCGTACCATATAATCTGGCTGGCAGAGCATCGCCGCGATACCACCATCTATCGTCAGGATGGACGCGGAAGGCGGAAAGGTCGGAGCCGGGAAGAAGCTTTGGGATCAGTCAACGGCGAGCACTACGAACGGCTTCTGGGGAGCTCCGACCTCTCACGTCAACTTTTGCGAAGAGGTCGGGATAATGTATAGAGAAGTGGGTGAAGAAAATTCCGCTGACTTGGACCAGGATTATCGGATCACGTACTACATCGCCGAATTCATCAATACAATCACAAGCCTGTCCTATAGTAAGTTCGGCATTTCCCCCATGATGAAGTAGCATGGGCTGAGCGACCATACAGTCGCATACGGCATCCATGGCCTGCGCAGAGAAAAGCGTCGTGACGTCAGCCTATTTTCGACCACGAACCTCTCCTACTGGGCCCTGATTGGCGTCGGCATATTCTCCAGTCTCTACCATACGACCCTCAAGTATCAAACCCAGATGTCTGACGAGATGTCCATGTACGGAGCGATGGGGAGCTGCCTTCTCCAAGTCTTCACGTTCAAGGAACCCCCGGCCATTCAGCGCCGGAACATCGCCATCATTCTGGGCATTATCATTCCCTTCATCATCTACCACTGCCTCACGGACGAGTTCATCCTCCACGTCGTCCTGTTCTTCACCTTGTCGATCACGGTCTCCCGCAAGACGCGCCAGATCATCAAAGCGGAAATCCAGGATCCCGAGCAGAAGAAGCAGCTGAAATTCCTGATCAAGATCGCCTCGTTCTTCGGTTTCGGCTCCTTCGGGATCTGGATCGTCGATAACCTGTGCTGCCCGCTGCTCACCAGCGTGAAACAGGCGGTGGGATATCCTTGGAGTATCTTGTTCGAGTTCCACGGATGGTGGCACATCGGGACGGCGATCTCGTCGTACTCGTTCATGGCCCTGATCGAGTTCCTCACGAACCCAGAAGAGGGCCGGACGCAAGGTCACGGATTCGCGTGGCCGGCCAGACTGGTTCTGAAAGACTTGTTGCCATCGACGAGGAAGCCGGCGGAGCAGAACGGGCACGCGGGGACGAAAGTGAACGGGGAAGCTGCTCGTCATCATAAGTCTCGCTGACGGCACGGAAGCAGATGATCCATAGACGATAGCATAGCACGCATGTTTTTGATAGAAGACGTGCGAAAAGTCTAAAAGCCCAGCCAGCCTCCATCCACCACGATCGAGCTCCCCGTCACAAAATCGCTCGCGGGACTCGCCAAGAAGATCACCGCCCCCGCCAAATCGACCGGTTGACCCCAGCGCTTCATCGGAGTCCTCGTCATCACATAGTCGTTGAAATCTTTGTACTTGGGGTCCGTCTGGTACTGCGCCGTCAAGGGCGTGGTGAAGTAGCTTTTCCACGGACCGCTCAGCACGCATGCCCCCGCTTTCCTCTCGCATCGAAAGAAGAAGAAGAAGGAGAAGGGGGAAACAAAAGAGTGGTGCTGTGTGGTCTTAACTCACCCCGGATGAATCGAATTCACATTGATCCCTTTCCCGGCCCACTCGTTGCTGAAGGCCTTGCTCAACTGCATCACGCCGCCCTTGCTCGCGGCGTAGGGCGTGATGTTCCTCCCGCCGATGAAGCTGATGATGGAGGCGATGTTGATGATCTTGGCGCCGGTGCGGCGCTCGTCTCGCAGGATGGGCTTCGCGAATTCCTGGCAGGAGACGAGGGTCGCTTTGAGGTTGATGTCCAGCACGGCGTCGATGTCGTCGTCGGTGAAGTCCTCGGCGTCGGCGCGTCGCTGGATGCCGGCGCAGTTCAGCAGGATGTCGGCGTGAATGCCGTCGGTCCAGATCCGGGCGTAGGTTTCGCGCAGGGCTTTGGGGTTCCGCACGTCGCAGTGGTATTGTCGGATTCGGCGGCCGGTCTGGCTGACGGCTTGGTGCAGGTTCTGGCTTCCGGCGTCGTCGGGGAGCTCGATGGAGATGATGTCGGCTCCTCCGGATGCGAGGGCCATGGTCATCGCTGTCCCCAGTCCACCCGTGCCGCCTGTCACTATGGCTGTCTTGCCGGCGAGAGAGAAGAGTTTGGCTGGATCCACGATGGGCGCTGGATTGGCGGCCATTTTGGGGACTGGGGTGTGGATCTCGTGTGACTTGGTCGGCTTCTCAAGTATGAAATTTGCGTCTGGCTCTCTTTGGTGCGATAACCAATTGCTGTAACGATCTCATCAGCACGTTCAGTGACATATGGGGTCGCAGATGCCTACCACCAAGCTGCGGGGTTCGATGAGGAGCTCTTTTCGGATACCCGGGCAGTGCTGCGAGGAATCCCCAAAGCCAAAGAAAGCATCACGCCCACTCACAACAGTAGAACATCATGCGGTTCGTGATGAACTTGTTGACGCGAGGGCAAGCTTAGGTCAGCGATGATTTCCTTCAGTCTTTCCTTGCCGCAGACACATCTACATCGTCCAAGTCATGTTCGCCCAATGCAGGAACGACAACACAATAAGAGACGCAGTACGCATGACACCACCCTTCGCCGCCGGTGTAGACCACAGTGGCACACTCTCTTCGTCTACATGTCTTGCACCAGGCGAGAGGGTAGTATGAGGATAGTTGCGGTTCGCAGGCTCACCATATCTGGGGGCTTGCTGCATGAGGATCGGCGTCTGGGAAGCTCAAGTTGCTCGCGAGCTCTTGCTGATCCCGATGGAATTGACCCATTGCTACGGCACGAGCGCGCCATTGATTTTCCGTGAGCTGTCGCTGGCCTTTCCCGCCCTGGTGTGCACTGGTTGGGAGGTCACTGGTCTTTCTGCGCACGATGCGAACACCAGACCCCTCCATGTAGAGTTCTGCTAGCGGCAGTGCTAGCGTGACGCCCGCCAATCGTCACGCACGTGAAGGTGATGGACCCTCTCGAGACTGGACCCTGAGCACATGCATGGTTGTTCAGCAACCCGGTCGGCGCTAAAGAGCTGCCGGTGACGCACGCAGTTCACAGCAATGGTTCATGCCACCAGAGTCCTATGTACTACTACTGCACGATTGCCATACATTAACCAGCATGAACACGGCCAGACAGGAGTGGAGGGAGGTCGGTACATGTAAGTTAGTAAGGTAGTAGTCACCGCAGCAGCTCTCGTTTGCCGCCGCCGCCGCCGCCGCCGCCGCTCTTCACCGCCCCTCCGTGGGCCGAGGGCAACGTTCTTCGACCGCCCATACTGTATCACTTCGTGCCTTCCACATTGCACCCCGGGGAGCCCGGGAAGCCTTAACCCAATCCGTCCAGGCCGGGCCACTAGGAATTCCCCTTCCGCCCACGAGTGAAATCCTCCGGTCGCCGACGACGGGAGCTGTCTGCTGCGCGCCGAGTGACAACATTCTCTTCCGTCTTCGTCTTCGTCTTCTCTCCCTTCTCGTCTCCCACCCACCGATGGACGGGGCGAAACAACGGGCAATCGCTCGCGAGTTGCGTCAGTCCATTGTCGCCGCGCTCGCTACCAACAAAGCCCCTCGCCTTAGCAAAGCACGCCGCCCATCTCCGTGCGCGCGCCCGCCCGCCCGAATTGGCTTTGTGAGACCTGCAGCTACGATCGCTCCTCCACCCCTCGCTGACCGTGGTGCGCCTCCGCCGACGCCTGCGCAGGCACACTGCTGACCTTGACATTCTTCCCCCCTTCCCGCGGGCTTCGGCCGTGGTAGACAGAGCGACCATGAAGTTCGGCCAGAATCTCCCGCGGAATCAGGTGCCCGAGTGGGCCGCGTCCTACATCGACTACAAGGCGTTGAAGAAATTGATCAAGGCCGCCACCAAGACTGCCGAGCGGCGGGAGGGAGAAGAGCCAGACCTGGCTGGTACTGTAAGCGAGTCCGTGGGCACGTTAGATAACCTAACCGTCCTGCAGAGTTCTTCTACACTCTCGACCGCCAGCTAGAGGATGTCGACACCTTCTACAACCGCAAGTATGCCGAGTTCTCGCGTCGCCTGCGTCTCTTGTACGACCGCTATGGCATGGCATCGAAGCTCAAGGACGGCATGGAGAAGGAGGATATGGAAGACTTGATGGGCACCCTGCTCGAGCTTCGCGGACAGTACCGCAAGCTCCAATGGTATGGAGAAGTCAATCGCCGCGGCTTCGTGAAGATCACCAAGAAGCTGGACAAGAAGATAGCATCTTCTTCCACCCAGAGTCGCTATCTGGCCACCAAGGTGGACCCCAAGCCCTTCGCCACCAACAACAAGCTCACCCTGGACATGCGTGGCATCAATGAGTGGCTGTCCAGCCTGGGGGAGGTGAAGGTGCTCGATGATTCGGATTCCATCCATTCCGGCAGCTCGGCCTCCATCCATCGGATGGGCTCCCGAGCAGCATTGCGCATTCCATCCTCCGCTCTGGATGCCATGGAAAACGCGGTTCGGGAGGACAACACGGTCAAGCTGTTCGAACTCGTCTCCGCCCACCTTCCGAACCCCAGTAATGGCATGCAGAGAGGCCTTTTGCTCGACCTCCTCCAACGAGCGATCACTTTCCAGAAACTGAACTGCATCGAAGCCATCTTACAAAAGCTTCCGTCCATCGACCCAGACGATGACATGAACAAACGGAACTGCTTACACCGCCTCATCATCGCCACCGGACGCGCGAGAGCATCCCACAATTCCGGCGGCTTCGAGCAGATCTCCAAGAGCACGGGCTATATCAATGCAGCAGAGCCGCCCGTCCGCGCACCGGGCGCTTTCAGGGTGGAAGAACGCGATCCCGACCAAGATCCGTTCGAGGACGACCACGTGGAGAAGCTGCTCGGCTTCATCCTTGATCACCTCAGCAAAGAGCAGCAGTCTGCAGTCCTGACCAAGGACGTATATGGACGAATGCCGCTGCACTACGCTGCACAATATGGTCTCGTCTTTGCCACCAACCTGCTCATGAAGCACATGCAGGACTGGGATCTGTTCGACGTCTCCGGTGGGATTGACGCTCCCGAGTGGCAGGACGACGAAGGATATGCGCCTCTCCATCTGGCTGTGATTGGTGGACACTACAGGACGTGTAAAGCCCTGCTGCTCGTGGACGATTGGCACAAGTTCAAAGACGCTCGCTTGACCAGCAAGCACGCCGAGAAGAGTGGACTGTCCCTGGAGCTGGCCACCAAGTCGAATTACCACAAAATCGTGAAGCTACTCGTGGATGTTGGCGTCGACGTCAACTTCCGTGACGAGAGCGGAGAGACTGCGCTCCATATTGCTGCTAGATTCGGCTATGAGGATTGTGCACGTGCCCTCCTGGATGCGAAACAGGGCGACCGACGCATCAACATCGAAATCGGCGAGAAGGCCTACAACTGGACGCCGTTGTTCATCGCGTGCGTCAACGGCCACATGAACATTGTGAAGCTTCTGATCAGTGCTGGTGCCCAGATCAACAAGCTCGATTCGTCACTGTGGACGCCGCAGGAACACGCTGCTCTACGTGGCCACATCGACATCGCGAAGTACCTGGCGCAATTCACGCCGCCTCCGAGCATCCATCCCAGTCCGGAGTTGCAGGCTCAGTCTTCCGGCTCTCCACCGAAAGCTTCCTCGCTGGAAGACAGACGCTCGAATGGCGTACAGAAAGAAGAGGTTCAGCGATCCAGGATTCCGGAGCCAGTGAAGTCCTTCGGTCATCGATACCTCTCGGAGGAATCCATGGTATTGGTGTCGCTCGGCACACTAGACGAAAACAAGGATTTGAAGCCAATCAGCCTGGAGGACATCGCTATTACGGACGCTCATGCCACTCAGCTCGACACGGCCTTGTCTCTGGTAGTGTCTGCGCAAGGAGCATCCGGCGAGCCCAATGTGATTGACCTACCCATCCAGGAGGAGATCAGCACCACGCCCATCACGTTCATGTGCAAAGATCCCTCCAAAGTGAAGCTCTTGTTCGATCTGGTTCCGACGTATTCGGGCTCGACGGAAAAGAGAATCGCGCGAGCCGTTGCGCTCCTGTCTAGCATCAAGACTGGCGTCGGCAACAAGCGCACCACCTTGCAGACTGACTTGAGCGTGCCCCTGATCGCTGGACCCAATTTCGATGTGATTGGCACAATCAACTTCAATTTCCTGATCATTACGCCCTTCAAGCATCCCAACTTGAGCATTTCCGAGGAAAAGACGTACTGGACGAAGTCATCCACGAGGGTCATCGGCCATCGCGGTCTAGGCAAGAACATGTCCACAAAAACGTCGTTGCAACTGGGCGAAAACACGATTCAGTCATTCATCACTGCAGCGAATTTAGGCGCCTCGTATGTTGAGTTCGACGTGCAAATGACGAAAGATCACGTACCGGTCATTTATCACGACTTCACAGTGAGCGAAACTGGCGCAGATGTACCGGTACATGGATTGACGCTCGAGCAATTTCTCGCTTTGAGCGATACTCCGAGGCCCTCACGACCGAATTCGCCGCCAAACACCAACGGGCGAAGTGATCGAGCGATTGCTGATCGTCGTTTGCAGCGATCATATTCCGTGGGCGCCCCATTTGAAGATACGAAAAAAGAACGACTGAAGCATACCCGGGATTTCAAGATCAAAGGCTTCAAAGGCAATACTCGTGGAGACGTCATTCAGTCACAGTTCACAACACTGGAGCAGATTTTCGATTCCCTCTCAGAAGACGTCGGCTTCAACATCGAGATGAAGTATCCCATGCTCTTCGAGCTGGTGGAAGAAGAGATGGACACCTACGCCATCGAACTCAACCTCTTCGTCGACACGGTCCTCAAGATGGTCTACGACAGGCGGAAGAAGAGAAATATCGTCTTCTCGTCCTTCCATCCCGACATCTGCTTGATGCTCACTTTCAAGCAGCCTTCCATCCCAGTCCTATTCTTGACCGACGCCGGCGTGGCACCGGTCGGAGACATCCGGGCGTCTTCGCTTCAAGAAGCGATCCGTTTCGCCTCGCGCTGGAATCTCCTCGGCATCGTCAGCGCAGCAGAGCCCTTCGTCCTCTGTCCACGGCTCATCAATGTCGTCCAGTCATCAGAGCTGATCTGCGTTTCCTACGGGACCCTCAACAACGACCCACACAACAGCAACCTCCAAGCGCAAGCCGGCATTGACGCCGTCATCGTCGACAGCGTTGCGCGCATCAGGAAGGGTCTCACAGAAGCCGTCGCGCCGAAGTCCAGTGCCGAACAGAACGGCGCCGAAATCCAGCGCGCCCATGCCGATGTTCAAGGTGTTTCGACGTTGACTAAAGGACTGCAAGATGGCCTGGAGCTCGCGGCGGAAGCTCAACCCCAACAGGTCCAGAAGACCTAGCCGCTTCTCAACATGGCGCCAGCCCGTGACATGCCATACATATCCGCGGCAAGTGGAAGGCATTGGAGAATACACGAGTGGCACGCACACCATTCAACATGCGCCCAGTCATGTTCTGGGATGTGAAAGAGAGATGGCTGTACAGTCGGAGTTTTGTGCCTTTGTGCTTTTCATTTTCCTCCCTCCTTCTATTCATTCCTCTCCCGCCTAGTTGTTTTCCTCTTTCTGACTGGGATCTCGATTACTATGGTGTTGTACTTTTTGCATATGAACTCTTTGTAATGGAGCTGGTGGTGCTCGTGTCCCAATCGGATGCTTGAGCTTGAACGATGATGAGTGGTTGAGGAGATGGGGATAGAAGTTTAGACTTTCGAATGAGAGACAGAGAGAGAGAGAGAGAGAGTGTGTGTGTGTGTGTGTCTATGTTGAAGCGAGCACAAGGGGAACTGAGAAGCAGACAGGATCCTAGGCTTGCATGGTTTCTTCCTACGTGCCATGCGGCGGTATACGTACGATAAAAGCAAGGGATTGGTTGGGATTTTCCTACATATAACTGTGCTCTCTCTGTCTCTCTCTCTCTCTCTCTCTGTGATTACCTTTTACTCACTACGACAGATCGCGAGCCGCTGACACCCATTCAGCCCCGCTCACACCTCTCTACAAGTGAATACTCGATGACCTCCTCGACCGATCCACCACCTGCGCATTCCCCGCCATCACGCCCCTTCCAAACCAGTCCCCAATCACCCCAAACCGGCCGCCCTCACCGGGATTCTGCAAACTCGTCGCGAACAGCTCATGTCGCCCCGCACTCTCCTCCTGCGCGCGTCTCGTCTGCCTCGCCAGGCGATTCTGCGGGGCGCAGAGCGGACACTCTAGATCCACGTCGTCGGCGACATGGGCGCTGTCGTCCTCGGGGAGGTTCAAGCAGGCCTGGTGGAAGGAGTGTTTGCACAGGAAGTGGACGGTGGGGAGGTCGAGGGTGCGGCCGCAGCTGGAGCAGCGGGTGGCGGAGAAGGAGGTGGGTTTGGAGGCGAGTTCGTCGATCTCGGCCTGTTTCTGCAGCGTGTCTTTGCGGTAGGCTTGGATGAGGGTGCGGTTGGAGTCGATTTCGGCGCGTTCGCGGCGCACCGTGGCGGAGAGGTAGCGCTTGACCAGACCCATGGTGGCGACGGCGTTGGTGGAGAGGGTTTGGATGACTTGGAGGGGAGCCATGAGGCCGTCTTGGTCGATTTTCTGGAGCACGGCGTCGACTTCTTCACCGGCCTCTGCGAGGACTTGGGGTGAGGAGGTGAAGTATGCTAGGGCGGCGGGGTAGAGTTGGGGCTCTTCCGGGCCGTATTTTCGCAGGGCTTTGATGGCGCCTTGGGTGTCGTGGGCGGCGGTGTATGAGCGGAAGACGTCAAAGCGGAGACCTTGCTTTTCGCTGACGAGGATGGTACCGTCTCGGAACTTTTCGAGATCGGACAGGAGGAGGATGTTGGATGTATCGACTGGGGCGTCCTTGTCTTCGATGAGCTTCTTGGCACTCTTTTCCCAGTGCTGCTTTTCGTCTCCTGTCGTTGTGGTCGCCTTGTGAAGGTACATCTCGAAGAGAGTGGTGTGGAGATCGGCTCGATGTTCTTCGCTCACGCCTGAGCTGGCGATGCAGGCTTCGAGAAAGGTGATGAACTGGTCCGGGTGGTCGACGAATGCAGAGAATGCAACTCTCGGCTTGGGGACGTCGTATGGGATGAACTCGCCTTCGGTCATGGTTTCAATGACTTGGGCCTGGCTGATTGTCGTCTGGTTCTCAGTCTTTGGCGTCTGCACCACACTGGTACTCATGTAAGGAAGGGGGATTAGCGCAGCCAAGTTTTGCGCGGCTGATGTCGCCATGGTGCCAAATCCTCCACTTTGTTTGTCGACGGGTGCCTCTTGAATGATGACCGCGTCCTTCTTTGGCTTGAAGTTGCCTGTGAAGTATTCGATAAAGAGCTGTGCGGCTTCGGTCGGACAGTGCTCGAGAAGCACAGTGCCATACTTCATGAAGATTGGGTAGCTCTCCTTTGGCTCCAGTCGAACGATGTACGCTAGAGCCTCTGCGTACTTCTTCAAGTCCTCGATCAGAATGTCGACGACCAGGCCATGCTCATTATGCCTGCGCGCTAGAAAAGCCGCTTGGTCGTAGTAACCACCTTGTCGACACATTATGATGGCAGTGTCCAAGTCAAACTTGAGCTCTCCAGGCTGCTTGATGAACTCCTCGAGCTTGTCCACATCTTTCAACTTCGCATAGCAATTCAATAGGAGTGTTGTGTGATCCGATGTGGCCTTGTTGTGTTCGTGCAGCTCTTCAAGGTAGTCTATAAGATTGCGAATTCGCTGATTGTCCAGGAACTTCCGGATGATCTGCGAGGGTTCAGTATTGTCGATAGCTTGGAGATACTGCTGCATGGCTGTATCGTAGTCGCCTCGCTGATACAAGTGGTCGCCATATCTGCGGAAGATGACGTTCTGCTGTACGGGATCCACTCGATACTTGTTCGACAGAGAAATCGCCAGGGTGAACTCGGTACGTTGATATAGTTGCTCCAGTTTCTGTTGAAATGTCTTCTCGTGATATCGAAATAGCTTGCCGTTGATCGTGAGGAGGAAGATATCGCCCCAAGCGCTAAATATTTTGTTGACTTGGCTTGTAACGGAGTCCGAAAAGGCTATGAACTTCGGGTATGGGCTGAGAATGGTGATCGTGCTTGCATTGAAGATCTCGTCCGCTCTACTGCTACGAAACGCGCCAAGTCCTGTCGCACGTCCGATATTGCTGGCCGGAGGTGACACAAAAAGGTAGTAGTCCCCATGAATGCCAACCAGCTTTTTGCCTCCTGCGAACATGTACGACTGGGCTTTCGCCTTTGGTCCGTATGTGTAGATGGCATCGTCTCGGGCGATAACGATCTCATTCGACTGCGGATCCAGAGTCATACAGCCGACAGCGCAGCCATGTTCATCCAGCGTCCTCGCTGGTGTGCCTTGGGCCTTACCAGAGATCGCAAGTGCCAGTATACGCGATGTCGTGGCAATGTAAAGGGCTGTTGTCGCAGCTTCCCGAAACTGCAGTCCAGTCACTGGCTCCTCGGATTCGAATACAGTTCGCTGTTTGGTGCCTCTGTCATGGATGAGATCTCCCCGGACGACAGTCACCGCGCCGTTTGCAAAGCCAACAGCCAGCTGAACCAAATCACTAGTCACCGCGAACGCACTGACTGGGAAGTTCTTCCGCCCATTCTGCACGGTGAGGCTGCAAAGACATCTCGGGTTGCCGGATTTCTTGTCGTTCTGATCCAAGGTCCACACTTTCAACTCCGGCTCATGCTGGAGAGTCTCAGCCAGCGTCAGCAGATATGCAGTATCCTGCACTTGTTCGATATGCGTGATACTGCCAGCCTCGTGTGCCTTCCATGCTCGGACAGATTTGAATGTTTGGTCCAAAAGGTGCACAAATCCATCGGGAGTTCCGAGCAGTATGTTGCTCGCCCCAGAGGTCACCGTGCCGATACTCGCTTGCTGCGACTGTCAATAGTGATATCAATACGACGCGTGAGTGCAGCCTACATCCAGTGCCACCGATCCATCTCCATCTGGAATCCGGACCTGCGATACATCGAAGAATTTGAACTGCTTCCACTGTATGAACGATCAGCCTCAAATTCACGGTGCAGTGGGCTCACCATAGCTCACCGCAGTCGGCGCCTGAACAGCCATGCTATCGATCCATGTCAAGTCGTTGGTGAATACAAAGAGTCTATCTCGTGAAGTACACGGGTGCACGTTGGCTGTGGCTGGTAGCTTATGTAATGCGGAGCCACATCGCGTTCACTTTGAAACTACGCGCAACCTCGATCGCATTCCTTGCAACAACATCGATCATTCGCGCTCAGAATGGAAGAGGACGAAGATGATTTCTATGGCGGCGGCGGCGGCGGCGGTGTCAAAGAAGAGCAGCAGCTTGACGCGGACGAGAAAGAGGAGAAGATGGACGTTTCTGAAGACGGAGAAGACGACGACGATAGTGACGATGTAGGCAGTACAGTATCGCTCTCGAGGTGCCCTCGAACTGAACGCGTGGTACTTAGGACGTCCAATTCACGTTAGAAAAGCCAGATGGTGCCAAAGCCGAACCTCCGTAAGTACATGCACGAGCCATTCTACCAAGCGAGCGCATATTGACAATGCTTCAAGACCAGGCTCGAAAGCGGCGCGACAACAGGCCAAGACAACAGTTTCGACGGTCAAAGAAGAGAAGGCAAAGAGTAGTACGCCAGCCGTGAAGTCAGAGCCGCAACGGGCGGGCTCAGCAGCGCCGCCGACTGCGGTCAAAGGTACACTTACGCATAACGGTAAAGAAGGTAAAGACTTTCCCGAGATCCGTACAAGCAAGATTGATGTGGACGGGACGCCAACGTGGCCAGCGAACGGTAAACCCATCACCGAACTCGACATCGATGCCGACCTCGCCGAGCATTCAAAGCCATGGAGATTACCTGGCACCGACCAGACCGATTTCTTCAACTACGGCTTCGACGAGTATACGTGGGTGCAGTACACGATCAGACAACAGAACATGTCCAACACCATCAATCAGCAGAAGCAGGAAGATGCACAAATGAAGGCATTGTTTGGTAATGCAGGTGGTGATGGCCAAGGCGGTGGCATGGGTGGCATGGGAGGGATGCCGCAGGGCATGCAGCCTGATCCTCAGATGGCAAAGATGGCACAAGACATGGGAGTGCCTCTCGAGTTCTTCATGCAGATGATGCAGCAGAATGGCGGTATGCCGGGGATGGGTGGAGGTCCTGGCATGGGGGGACCACAAGGTCCATTCAATGCGCCAGGTGGAGACTTTGGCTCAGGACAGAACAGTGTCAGTCCGCAGCCGCAAGTAGGGCAAGGCTTCCAGCCACCCCAAGGACCGAGTGGAGGTGGCCAGCAAGGTGGCTTCAACATGGAAGGCTTCAGTCCGCAGCAGATTGCTATCATGCAACAGGAGCAACAGGGAGGACATATGGGTGGTGGCGGCGGTGGTCGAGGTGGCAGGCGGCGCGGCAGGTGGTAGTCGGTGACCTTGGCATCTCACATCGCGGTGGTCACGATTCCCGCAAAGTGCAGGTCACGACTGAACGAGTGTCTTGGACTACCGGCCCACGTCATTGTCGTGCTTCTAGTACTTCAATTGCTTCATGACTCAAACTTACAGCGCGTCTGAGCAAAGTACGCAGTCGCCAACGCGCACCTATGTTGACAATGGGTCATTGACAAGAGTGACAATGGAAGCGCAGACAGCAAACGTGCGACTGAAGTTAGAAATGAGCTTTCCCATCACTGAAGCCGGTCGATAACCACAATCCCCACCGTTAACATCATACTGATGGCCGACGAGGATCCAACAAGCCCGTCTCGCGATCCTTACAAACGGCACAAGCGCGTGCCACTTGGCGATATCACCGAACAAGTGAACGAGGTGGACCGATTCGCCATGGAGAATGCGGCTAACATCGAAGCCGGGCATGCGTCTACGGAACACTCGGACGATGAGGATGGTGAGGATGAAGAAGACCGAGATGCGCCTCCGAACACAGACCGACCTGCCGCAACTTCTCCAGCCCTCACCACGAGCCAGCCCACGAATGCACCAAGCTGGGGCCAACTCCCACTTCGTCCATCTCCGAGCCGAACTGCATTCACGCCTCGCGAAAGAAGCACGCCAATGCGAACGCGAACAGGCGCTGCCACAGGCTACGGTCCTTCAATCAATCGCCAGACCCCTACTCGACCATCGCCACTCCGTCAATCGCTCACAGCAGTCGATCCTACACCGCCGCAAGACGCTGCTGAAGCGCTTTTCGACTTGGTAGCCGCCGGCGTGGCAAACTCGCAAGCCAACACCTCGCTCGAGAACCCTCACACCGCCAGCTCGAGGTCGAGAACCCAATCGCTCGGCTCCCAGCCCAGCCATCCAAGTCCCCTCAGCGCCAGTCGCCGTCGTAGTATGGCTGGAACAGCAGGCGGACCGCCGAGAAGCCAGCGCGGAGCAAGCGGTACACAGGATAAGCGACGTCGCACCAAGTCTTCACCGACTTCACCAGGCAAGAAGGCCATGCAGGAAGAAGTGAACGACGGCGAGGACGACTTCCAAGCAAGCGAGAGTCTGGATGTCTGGAAGCAGAAGCAAGATCAGTGGAAGTGGGGCGATGAGGATGAAGATGAGGATGAGTCCATGGGTGGAGGGATTGCTTGAAGCAAGTTCCATGGCCAGCGTGGTGGAAAGAGAGCGTCACGTTGAAAAAGCAGCGGCCACGCACATGCTGCTCCGCTTGGCTATAGATGAGACTTGGAATCGATACAAGTGCTTGGATACCTTATTGCTCTTCTCCCTCAAGCCCCCGCCGTTCTGCTAAATTCCTGGACCCAATTGCCAAGAAACCACGTACATAGTTTCGTGACACCTTTCCCATGTGACAGGTCCCCAGCTACAGGTACGTTCCTTCCATTCAACTAATGCAAACCCCGTTGTGAACGCTCTCATGCAATCGAACCAGACCTATCGCGCAATTCATCATCCAGCACGAACCGACCCTACCTTACTAATCAGCTCCACCGTCGGGACATTCGCGATCATCTCGAGCTCTGTCTGAAGGCCCCATCGATCGGGATGGTTCATGTGTCCGGATCATGGGCTGGGTTGTAGAGTACCTTATATAACGTTCGTTAAGGTATCGACGTTAGGGTAGGGTGGACTGGGGCCCGAAATCCTCAGAATCACCTTCATCAGCGAAAGTACAAGTCGAGCCACGGGGAGGACCTGATGAAGTGAAGATGGAGTTTCTGAGTTCTGCGACGTGGTTCTCGAGGTGGTATACACAAGGTCTTCTGCTGGCTCCATTCGGGGTGCCAAGCGTCGGCTGGAAGGAACGGAGTTCGGGAGAAAAAGACCTCGGGCAAGAACGGGGACAGCAGGTTTTGGGGCCCGAACATCATTTGAGAACATCAGATTCATCACGACCAGCGCCTGTGTGGCGTGGTCAAGGCCTGGTATATCTACAGGAACAAAGATTTTACAGCAAATATGGCAACAATGCAGCTGCACGGTGACGCCCGACTCCGAACGTGTAATCAGATCGTGAGCTGGATCACGATGCCCGATTTTCCAAGCAACATCTCGCATTGGTTGTACGCTTCTTCCCCATGCATGCTTAACCCACAGATACCTCAACACGGCCCTCGTTACCCGGGGCACCCTTGCCAAGCTCTGGGAGCAGGTAGGTGATGTCGTCCCATGGATGTCTGTAAAGACCAGTGCGCAGTCTCTTCTGGTCCAAAAAGTGTGCAATAAGACCAATCGATCGACCCAGCACGAAAAGACCGTTGAGCACACCCATCTTGAAGTAATCCTCGGCCTCTTCGGCGGAGAATGCACCCGAGTTGCGGAGGAGGTCGACGAAGCAGACGGCAACGCAGCCGTCAACATTGAGGATGAGGTTGTCCTTCTTCGAGGTGGTGACGCTTTCGACGGCGAGGGCGTAGTCGAGGAGCTTGGTGGATGGGAAGTTCTTCTGGCAGTACTCCTTGACGAGGGTGACACGAAGATCGGGGTTGTTTCGCGACTTGACACGGTGACCAATACCCGGGACTGGAAATTGTTAGCAATCGGACGGATATGCTCGAGGGTGTGGTACTCACTGAGCTTGTTCTCCTTGCGCATCGTGTCCACGAAGTCACGGGGAGAGAGACCCTTGTCGAATGCCTTGGTGAATTCCTCAGCAGCGCCGTCAAGAGCGCCACCGAATCGGGACCCAATCGTAAGCAGACCGGCGACGAGCGAAGAGATGAGATCCTTGCCCGCACGAGTGGTGATGATGGTGTTCATGGCACCAGACACGGCTGGACCGTGGTCGGCCGTAAGCATGAGCACCATCTCCAAGAACTTGGAGGCATAAGTCGGCAGGCGGCGACGGAACCACAGAAGAGACATGACACCACCGATACCGATGTCCTCTTTGAAGACCTCAGTGATCGGGATACCAGCGTACAGCAATTCTTGACCACGGTCGTCGGAGATGGTGGAGATGAACGCAGCAGGCTTACGGATCATACCGAGCTCTTGAGCCCAGGAGTAATCCATGGGGATCTTGGGAACGGCTGGCTCTGGAGCTGGCTTGATCTGGCCACTGCTGACAGCCTTCTGGTAGACCTGAGCGAGAAGGGCGGGAAGCTCCTCGAATGTTTCGGGAACGAAGAATCCGGCATCGCGCATGGACTTGTTCTTGACCGCCGCAGTCTCGAGCTGAGAGTTGGCCATGGCGCCAGCGTGACCGAATTGCACTTCGGTCTTGAGCATGCTGGCGACAGTTCCGATGGCCCAAGCCACAATTGGCTTGGTGATGACGCCGTTCTTCACAGCGTCAATGACGCGGTACTCTTCCACACCACCGACTTCACCCAGCAGAAGCAGGATTTTGCAATCCGGGTCGGCTTGGTAACGAAGCATGTGGTCGATGAACGTTGTGCCGGGGTATCTGTCACCACCAATGGCCACACCCTCGTAGACACCATCCGTGTTTTGCGAAACAATGTTGTTCAGCTCGTTGGACATACCACCAGACTTGGAGACATATCCGACGGAACCCTTGCGGTAGAGCTTCGAGGCCACAATGTTGTCCATCATTCCACCAGTGTTGCCGATCTTGAAAGCGCCCGGCTTGATTCCTCCCACAGTGGCTGGGCCGATGATGGTGACACCCTTCTTCTTGGCCACATGAAGGATCTCACGAGCGCGGCGCTCCGGGACACCCTCGGCAATGATGGCAATGCATTTGATCTGGGGATAGTTCATGAGCTCCATGGTCGAGCTGTATACGGATCGGGAGGAGGCGAAGTTGACGACCGTGTCCACATCGTTGTGCTTAGCCATGGCATTCTCTGGGTTTTGGTAGACGGGGAGGAGAGTCTCCGATGTTCCCCAGTACCTAGATGCACGTCAGCCCCGTTCTCGCGCATTCACCCGCCCACAGTTGCGCTCACATCTTGCTCACGAACTGGCCACCAAAGGTGTAGATGATACCAGCGACGGAAGGAGTCTTCCGCTTGCAGATGAAATCAAAGTCGAGCATGCCCTGCACTGCCTTCGTTTGCATGCCGCTGAGGCATTGTCAGTCTTGCTGCCTCGGTGTTGACGGGGACGACTACTCACTAGACGAAACATCTTGTCTTGGGGTGGAAAAGCGTGTGGACTGGGGTTGGGCTCAGCGGCCTGCTCGGGGCTGCGAATCTCTGGATATTGTCGTTTGCGGACAAGCTCTCGCTCTTGTGTCCATTGACACCATTCGCGGTGCCGTTTGGCGGTGCCATTGTATGTAGATGTCTCCGATGGAGGGGTAAATCTGAAGGACTGGTCTGCTCAGTCAGTTGGCTCTGTCCACTTCTGTATTTCTCTCGATGCCTGCTCCAGACGGCAGATGGCAAGTGCGAGTTGGAGAGCTGAAGTATGGTGCTGACAGGATCACGGTGGGTGGGTAGGTGCACCAGAGCTCCTTCCAGCTGGATTCGTGGGCCCGCAGTAACTTTTTTCTGGCCCGTGGAATGCGAATGCTTGTAGGAGTACGGAAACGGTCCACTTACAGCTTGGGAAGACTGCCTGCTTCAGCGCGTGTTGGACAGGTGAGGAGGAGAAGAGGAAAGGTCAAGGGTGGAGGGTGGAAGCAGGATGGGCCGACAGTGGAGTGAGAGGTGGAAAATGGAGGTGGAGGTGGATGTGATGTTCATCAGTCGCGGTTGACGCTCATCGAGCTGCAGGTGGAAGTGATCCCTGCCACGCTAGCCGGAGTCGATCCGCTAGTGGAACGACGCTCGGGAATGATCAAAGGGGACCCGGGCCCCGCGAAGAAAACTCCGAGGGCACGATTGAGCTGTGTGCTGTGTGTGCTATATCGGGCTGAGCCTCTCCCGTCCGAACCCTGCCTGCACGGGTGCGCCGCAGGAAACGAGAACGACGAGCGCGTCCCCCAATGGAAAAAAATCCACCCCATTGCTGTTGCGGTTGCGGCCGGTATCGAACCATCGCGCGTAACTGTATCGAACCACTGCGGGTGTGTGTGTGTGAGGAAGTTTGAAGCTACGGGACCAACAAGCGTGCACTATTCCTGCATGGCGGCGGCAGACACGCGAGCAGGCCAGGGCCCAGGAATGAGGGTTAAGGTGCGCGTCGTTCTCGGGTTGCACTCACCGCCCGACTATCCCGCCTTTTCTCGGGGATGGATTCGTGCGGCGGGACAGTATGGCGATGGGGTGGATGGATGTGGATGGACGCATGGAGGAGCCTGACACCGCTGAGCGCCTCCCACCTGCATACACCTGTGTTGCTGAGCCTGCCCCGGTTCATCCTCGCCCGTCCTCGCCCAACCACGGCGGGCACATGAATACAATGAAAGGACCTGCGTCATCTCAGCAGCAGGGACGAGGTGGGAGTTGGGGTTGGAGGGTTGATCGCCGGCGGGAAGCTTGAGCTTCAACCCGCAACAGGGCGCCGCGCTTTAGCGTGTTCATCGTCCAGGAGTGCTTCATCAACGCGATGAATTTCGGCGTCAATGCGATGGAGCTCTGACGCCCATTCTTCCGATCTCCCATTGTGTGTCTGCTGCGCTTCCCGTCGTGCTTCCTTCCACTGCTCCTCGACTCCCTCTCTCCATCATTCCCACACCCTCCAATTCTTCTCGCAAACACACCCTCAGCCCCAGCTCCAGCTCCAGCTCCAGCTCCAGCGTCAGCTTCACCCCCCCGAATCCTAGGTGGCACGGATTTCAGCCTCGAGGTGAGTAGTCAGCATTCGCGAAATATTTTTGGCAGCTGCTGGTCCCTGGTGCGGCGGGCAGTTTTGGCGCGAAATCCGTGCTTCGGACAGTACTGTACTGTACTGTACGGTCCTGTGCCTGACACTTCCCATTTTCCGTGGGGTTTGGGCAACGAGAAAATTGAGGTGGTCACCAACACAGCGACTCCTGCAAAAATCACTCTCCACACTCTTCCGCCTGCCCTGCTTCGTTCCATTGTTCGGCCCGGAGCTGAGCTTTTCACACCGCACTCAATCTGCCCGCAGTCAGCATCCCCGATCAGCAGCAGCGCTACTCTCTGTCTCTGTTTCTCCCACAGCTGTTCCTGCAACGTCCGCTTACCCACTTCTCCTCTGAATAGTTTCGGAAGCACATTTGATCCCCCAGCAACGACATGGCAGCCAAGTCGATCCTCGAGGCAGATGGCAAGGCCATTCTCAACTACCATTTGACCCGCGCTCCAGTCATCAAGCCGACACCTCTTCCACCACAGGCCACCCACAACCCACCCTCGAAGCTGGCAAGCATCACTTTTGCAGACGGCGACGACATCCAAGGCGTTCTTGATGCCACTGAGGCCAAATACCCATTCCTCCTCGTGCCAGGCTCAAAATTCGTCGCGAAGCCAGACCAGCTGATCAAGCGGAGAGGCAAGTCCGGACTTTTGAAGCTCAACGCAACATGGCAGGAGTCGAGGGATTGGATCGCTTCCCGCGCGAACAAGTTGCAAAAGGTCGAGCACGTCGAAGGCTATCTCCGAAACTTCCTCGTGGAGCCCTTTGTGCCCCACCCTCAGGAAACCGAATACTACATCAACATCAACTCCGTTCGTGAGGTAAGCAGACGTCTACACAGCATTCTCGATGGATCACAACTGACAAGTCTGCCCAGGGTGACTGGATTCTGTTCTACCACGAGGGTGGTGTTGACGTGGGTGATGTGGACGAGAAGGCTGAGAAGCTCCTCATCCCTGTCGACCTCTCGCAATACCCGAGCAACGAGGAAATTGCCAAGGGTCTGCTTTCAAAGGTGCCAAAGGGTGTGCATCCGGTGCTCATCGACTTCATCTCCCGACTGTACGCCGTCTATGTCGACTGTCAATTCACCTACCTCGAGATCAACCCGCTTGTCGTCATCCCCAATGCCGATGGGACCTCCGCCGACGTCCACTTCCTCGATCTCGCCGCCAAAATCGACCAGACTGCCGAATTCGAATGCGGTGTCAAGTGGGCCATCGCACGAGCTCCAGCTGCCCTCGGCATGCCCGTATCGACCTCCGCAGGCGCCGGCAAGGTCACCATCGATGCCGGCCCACCACTCGATTTCCCAGCTCCTTTCGGTCGTGAGATGAGCAAGGAGGAGGCATACATTGCAGAGATGGACGCAAAGACCGGTGCTTCTCTCAAGCTTACCATCCTCAACGCGACTGGACGAGTATGGACACTGGTCGCTGGTGGTGGTGCCTCGGTTGTCTACGCCGATGCCATTGCCTCTGCCGGCTTCGCTGGCGAGCTCGCCAACTATGGAGAGTACTCTGGTGCCCCAACTGAGACACAGACATTCCACTACGCACGAACAGTCCTCGACCTCATGCTACGAGCACCGCAACATCCCGACGGCAAGGTCCTGTTCATCGGTGGTGGTATTGCCAACTTCACAAACGTAAGTCATCCGAGGAACAGCGGAATTGACACACGCCGACCCGTGCTAACAACCATTCCAGGTCGCTTCCACATTCAAGGGTGTCATCCGCGCACTCCGTGAAGTCGCACCTCTCCTGAACGAGCACAACGTCCAGATCTGGGTGCGTCGTGCCGGTCCCAACTACCAGGAGGGTCTCAAGAACATCAAGGCGGTCGGCAAGGAGCTGGACCTCGACATGCACGTGTTCGGCCCCGAAATGCACGTCTCCGGTATTGTGCCTTTGGCGCTCGTGCCGGGCAAGATGAACGACAGCATCAAAGAGTTCGGTGGTTAGACATGGTACACGACACGAGCGCTATGAGATGATCCAGGTGACTAAGGGTGTGGAGACAGTCCCTCCTCGAGGTGTTCGGGAGACCTTTCTGTTGTTGTTGTTGTTGTTGTTGTTGTTGCTGTCTGACTAAAAGAGCCCCTCGGGATGGGATTAACGAGGCATGAAGCGATGCGCTGATTGCTTGGTTGCGGTTGTTTAGCATTTTCGAGGGCGTATATAGATACATTCGCGGATATCCAATGCTTGAACGAAACACGTGCGCTCCGAAATTCCATCCTCAGGTGCCACTGTGATCGCGACCCACGGACGATGAGACTTGTCTACGCGGCATTGCCATCCCCCGGCGATCACTCTCCCTCCCCTACAACCCATGCACAATAGTAATACGATCACACCCCCTCTCCCCTTCCCCAAGAAACGACACCACCGCATCCACAAGACCCCCACCAAAAAACAAATCCCCAATTCCCCGGGATCTCCCTCGCCAGAATCTTTCCCTTCCCTCACTGTCTCTCAACATTGTGCCGGCCCCTTCTGACAGCACCAGATCCTATCACAGCCGTCATAGCACTCTTTGAGCCACTGCCGGGTTTGACCCGGTGTATCCGTGCATTGATGCTGACAAGTGCTGTGATATGGCCAGCAGTGAACTAAAAATCATCATGCCCCTTTTGTGTCAGTTTTCAAGATCAGAGGAAGAGAGGGGGTAACAAGGTTCGGTGTACATCTGGGTCGCAAGTGGGTGTTTTGCAGAGCGAGAGTTGAAGCGGAGACGATGAGCGTCAGGAGCGTGTGGAGGGTGGCGGTGAGGCGCATGGTGGTGAGGGATTTTTTTTTTCTTTTGGGAAAGGAGGGTATTCGAGGAGGGGGGGCTTTGGGGGGAATCAGAGGGAGCACTCTTGCCTTCTCGGCGGGTTCTGACACATGGTTGGGAGAACGCACGGGTTTTTGTACGCTATGGCTGGGTACTGCGAGGGATGGGGGGGACTAGGATTCTTGTGGTGTTCCAGCCTAAGGGAATTTCCGCCTCGTGGGTTCTCGGGACGTCGTTCTGTGGTTGCGCCCTGGTCGACTCGACTCATACTGGAAACTGAGTTCCGCGTTTGGCCGGCGTGCGTGAATTACAGCTGCCAGTGCAGTGGGAATTTCGAAGGGAGGCCAGCCAGTTTTGGCTGGTCAGATAAGTCGCTGGAACCGCAGTTGTCGGCGCATATGTGTTGTGCTTTCACGAAAGAGGTGTGCAGTCCTATGCCCATCTGCATCACCGTACGTCGACCGGCAGCCTGCAGGAAATAGTGGTCTTGCTAGGATTCTGCGAGCAGGATAAGAACGGCATTGATATGGAGACCCTCGACGCGACGTAAGTCAGTACGTCGAGACCCCGGTTGAGCGCAGTTGCAATCAAACTCCTTGGTAGTACAGGCTTATTCTTCTTCCTCCTTGTCTTCGGCAGTTTGTCTAGCCCTCTCTCCATAGGCAGCGTTCTTCGTACGCAGTATTCTTCTTCGTTCTTCGTAAACCATGTTTTGTGTTCCGCAGTACATTCTCCTACGAGCGAGTTCTCTGTAGGCGGTAGCTATGCGCGCGTTCTTGGGGGTTTATATGCGAACAGACTGGGGCTATTATGATCTAATACATGGAACTGCGGTGTAGAAGTCACGTGGACTTTCTTCGTATAAGCCAATCAGAGGAAGCGCTAGATGTATCTGGAGTTCTACCTGCATATCCAAGCTATGTCTTAGGCCTGGTAGACTTCCAGCACGTTGTAGAGTTTCGTTGCCATACAACACAAACTGTGGGTTATTTAGCTTAATTTATGATCTATAGATTGTGCGACTCGCACAATTCACGATCTAGATTCTGAAGGTTTGCACAAATTAGGAACGGCATGAACCTCTAGAAGTCCCGCGAACATGAACGGCTTCTGGAGATAGCCGTTCTTTGGCCTCTACATTTCAAAAAGAATCTCGAGAGTATTTCCTTGCAGAGATGACGATTATGACAATCTCCAATGTCTTCCAAGTACACGAGCCCTTAGCGTGTAGCTTCAAGTCCATTCATCGCATGCGAAGCATTTTTCCGTATGTCACGTGACCTTCGCGAAACTCTCCGCGGTGATATTCCCTCCAGAGCTCACTACTCTGTCGCAACACCAAACAAATTTCCCCGCGACTGCCCGAGAAACACCGCAACCATGAGCGTAAGCCCAAGCCCCCTTCCTTACTCATCTCAAAGAAAGAATTCCCCTCCCGGGTCTCACTGACCACTTGCGCTCCCACAGTTCGTCCCCCTCAACCCACGCCCGATGCTCCAAAACCTCGTCGATAAAGAAGTCATCGTCAAGATCAAATGGGGGCAGGAATACACGGGTCGGCTCGTGAGCGTGGATAGCTACATGAACATTCAGCTCAGCGGGGCGCAGGAGTGGAAGGATGGGGTGGACAATGGCGTGCTGGGACAGGTTCTGATCCGGTGAGTTCGCTGAGCGCGGGAGGGAGAGGTGCGATAGGAAGGAAAGAGAAGGGCGCTTGTGGAGAGCAAAGGGGGCAATTCGCTGACGCTCGGGATAGGTGTAATAACGTGCTATGGATATCGGCGAGGGATCAGAAGGGTCAGGCGAATGGGGATACGGCTATGGATGGGTGAAAAGGCAGGAGGGGAAAAGCGAATGAAAGTCGACCGATCGAGGCCTCGCGTGGTGCGAATCGAGGAAGCTGCACCACGCTGCGACTTGTGGCGCCGATATGAGCGAGGCGTCATGGAGTTTCGAGGCAGACAGACAGGTTAGTAGTGGCCTGGAGAAATACTGAAGACTTGTTTCATGTGGTACTGAACAATGTGATCTCACAGCTTGTACGGCCTCCGAGGCCACCAATTCTGCCAAGACGGCTCGTGTGCTCTATGGCGGTCTGGTCGGAATGGTATCAAGATGGGGTCGGGCCCTTCCCTGCCGAAAGACATGATCGTGAGTTCGAGCGATCTCTCGATGATTCTGGCACCAATACCGCTACTTCATGGCGCCGGGGGGCCCGTTATAGCAAAACAGCTATTCATCTCAAATATTTGCATGGCAGCCGCATCGACCTCATCAGGATCATTTGCTACGCCTTCCGCTCTATTATGCTTCAGCTATCAGTCAGAATTCAGATACACGCAATGTAAGCCGAGCAGAAAAAACCGTTCGATCAATTCGTTTCGAAGTATAAACTTCGTGACCGCAGAGGAAAGGGTATCATCGAAAAGACAAAAGAGCCCGAGCCTATGTACAAGAAAACCAAAAACCAAGGCGCGTCGGTGCCTAGCGAGCGTCCCGTATCTTCCAAATGCTGCCAGCGTTCTCTGTCATCAAATTCCGGACTCGTGAGAAACTTCGTCACTCATAACACCATCGCCTATCGCGCGCCTCCATACTTCTCTATGTCGTCCTCCCTATTCATCGCTCAGATCGCATTCTTCGGCTCCGTCGGCTTGATGCTCGTTGGGTCCACGAAACCATCCACGTTCAAACTCCTCCTACTCTCGAAACTCTGCCTCATTTCCGGCTGTTCGGGGACATTCAGCGTGAAAGGATTCCTGCCGGCCTCAGCACTCTTCAGCTCCCAGCTGCCGACTCTCTCATGTCCACCAGGAGGGCTCATGGGGCCATTGGCTTCCACGCTGGAGCCGACCACGGCGCCACCTTTCGGGATCGCGAGGTCTTCATCGCTCCGCATTTTCTGACCACCCTTGAAGCCTCCCTGATCGGAGGACCGGCGGGAAGAAGGATTGCGGTGGAAGCGGATTCCAGCCAGGAGCATGAGAAGACCCAAGATGAAGCCGGCGATGGCGAGGGCGATGACAGCTCCAATGACGCCTGCGACTGCGGGGGCCATGTGGTGGCCAGAATTTGATGACGAGATACCGTGACCTTGAAGCCAGTCTTGCACGAGATCCGAAGACTCATCCTCGTTCCACGCTGCGCAGAAGAGGTTGGTAGAATTGCACACTGTGCACCAATCGCCCACGTTCACCATCAGGAGATTTGACATCTGCATTTTGAAGTCACTGTACATCATATCCGTCTGATCAGGTCCTCGGTTGAATAGTGGGTACGAACGGTACTCTTCGCCGTCTTCGGTTCCGTTGCGGAACATGAAGCGGACCCAAAGATCGGAGCTATCGGGGAAAGTTTTGTCGGTATCAGAGGCATTGGTGTAGGAGAAGAGCTCGAAAGCTGCTGAGGCCGCGAAGTTGGGCGCACCGTAGAAGGTGGGGTTAAGATCAGGGAGGCCGACAAGGGCGAAGAAGGATGTGAAGGGATGATAGTCCGCGAAGAGCAGGTTGAGTTTGTAGTCGCCATTTTGGGAGTTGGTGATGGCGTCTTGAAGTCCGTCCATGATGCGAGCACCCAGAGTGTTGCCGGCGATGGTGGAGATGCTGCCTTGGAGACCTGGGAGGCCGTGCTCCCCGCTGGCGGGGTTGAGGGCGCTGATGTTGCCGAGCTGGGCGTATTGCTGTTCGTCCGAGAGCCATCGAAGGATGTCGAGGTAGCTGGTGTTGGATGAGACATCGTAGTATCGGTCGAGAGCGGTCTTGATGGTATCGTTGTAGGCGTACTGGTAGCGAAGATAGTCATAGATCGCATATGCGTTTGTGTAATCCCAGAATCTGGAGTCGAGCACACCTTCGAACACTGCGGGGCCAATGGCGTCGTAGATTCTATCGAACTCTTCTTGTGTGATTCCGAAATTCCTGCTCGTGGTGTATGCAGCGGCCGCATGCTCAAAGGACGGGCAGTTGAGATTACCGCTGAGATAGATATAATTGTAGTCCATTGGCCCGGTGGCATGGATCTGAGGGTACTGGTATCCATCGAGGGGAGAAGTGACCTGTAGAACGTTAGCACAACACCGATAGCACTGCAATACTGCGCACACATACATAAGTCCCATTCGCCAACACACTCGTCGCAGCATTGATCAAACCCGACGTGCTCGAATTACTGTCCGGAGTCCAAGGCGGATACAATCCTTGCATGAACGCCTGAGCGGTGCCCAGATTGTACTGTTGCTCTAATGCAATCGCAAACAACTGCATGGGATCGAACACATCAGACGCCAGTCCGTACAAAGGTGCCCCAGAGGCTTCATCTCCATTCGAACTCCCATTCTGAACCTCGATATATCTGCGACGAAAGAATTGGCCTGCTTGGTATGCTTGATTCGCACCGCGAGCGGTGAGGGTTGTGGGCAGGTTGCCGAGGATTTCTGGCGTTCGCTCTCCGGTCCGTGTGAGGACTACGCTGGACCAGACGGTGTATTCTTTTTCACCATCTTGAGCGAGAGCCGGCGGTGAGAGCGCGAGGGTGGCGAGGAATGCGGTCGTGAGGGCGAACATCATGCTGCCGGACACTTCCTGAACGATGCTGTCTCTTCCTTTTCAAGACCCAGCTCAAACGACCAGCGTGAGTAGCAGCAAACACTGTCACAGCGTGGAAAAGTACAGTCTCGCGGTCGAAGCAGCAACACAGATACCTACCTTCCAGCCACCAAGCTGGAGCTCTCAGCCGGAGCTCTTATCGCAGCAGTGGTCAAAAGTATATAGTGTGTAGGCTCATCCTCGTGAACCTTTCGGACAGCCATCATGCATCCATGACATGCACAGTGTGCCTTGTCCAGGCCCGATGCAGTCAAGCTGTTACTGCATTGAGCCGGAGGACTTGGGTGTACGAGGTGGGGTGAAGGTGAAGGTCGGCACAGGATTCGAGAAGCTAAATTGGCTTTGCGGCTGCGTCCGGATAAGGCTAATCATGGGCGCAGAGAAGACTGGAGCTGGCCTTGGCTCCGGCATCAGAATTTCTGTCAAGAAGAGGATGATGCTCGGCCAAGATGGCCTTGATCGCACTGCCCGTCTCGTGCTTGGATATTGGCACCCTTCTGCCTTTCGTGGTGTGATCCAAGTTGAGAATTACCCATGCCCACGCCTTCTGCTAATCGCGGGGTACGAAGGATCAATACTGATAGCGCCATCCACGTGCAATCAGATAAATCGATGGCGGGCAGCCGTGTTGTAGAGCCGCCCAGCCTCACTGGACACACGGATACCGCACCAGGAGCTGTTTCTGGCCTGGCATGACATCGATCGCACAGGATGTGAGGCATCAGCCGAAGTTTGTACGCATGCTTACCGCAGCCCGGATCTTCCTTACGCATGTGCATGCCCGGGCCATGGATGTTCCCTCGGCATCACCAACACGTCTCTGGATCGCAGGGTAGCTTCGAAAGCGAGCTATGGTGGGCGCATTATACGAGTAGCTGGTTTGCGCATCGCGAAAGTCGTCCATACCCATCTCTCTCTTCCCTACAACATCCTGATTCAAGACTCTCGTGCTCGCTCAAGCACAAATTCATTTGTAGGCTCTCATCAGCATCACCAGAACAGCAACAACCGAATTCCACTCCCGCGTTCAATCACAGCAAAGAACCTTCACGATGTCGACAATATCCTTCAATATCCCCATCCTCTCAATCCCGTTCTACTATGCCCTCGCCATCTTCCCACATGCCTACGCCATGAACAAGGCCGTCAAAGGCGACATGAAGAAGCATGACAATCGCAATCCAAAAGGCACAGCCCAATTGGAAGCCCTCAAGAAGCGCCTCTCAGCCCGCGAACTCGCAGCCTTCGAACGTGGTGAATCCTGTCATCGCAACCATCTTGAGAATATGCCATTGTATGTCGCAGCCGTGTTCGCCGGGATGCTGGCCGAAGCGAGAGTCGGTGAAGGAGAGATTGGGTTGATCAATTTCGTGGTCGGTTGGAACCTGATCAGGATTGCGTATACGGCGAACTACTTGGCAACGGAAACGATCGGCTGGAGTTATTTGAGGAGTGCCTTATACTTTGCCGGGACGGGATGGGCGTTCGTGATGTTCTGGAGGGCTGCTGTCGCGTTGTCGTAGACAGGCGGTGCGGCTGGCGGAGGCTTCAAACTCTGGTGATGTAGTTAGCTGATCAGGATCAGATGCGACTGAAGCCGTGGAGACTTATAAAAGGTTCCTAGCCGCCTCCCAAGCAAGCTTAGAAGACGGCATGCGCGCCCATGCGCGCCTCTTGCGATCCCTCGTCGGTCCCTTACTCACGCCTGACCTTCAAGCTTGTCAAGGGGTGGCATTGGCTCCATGCATTGGCGAGCACGGAAAGAAGACAAGCCAAAGCTTTGATCCTCACTCGAGAGAGGTCCCGCTCTCACACACTCGGTCATCCAACCCACGGTCACTCAACACGTCTCTTGACCAGCCATTCAGCAAGCCATAAGCCTGGATTTTGGAACAATCGCTCGCCAACACTCGACTGTGCCTGCAGAAGGCAGAACTCAACCTTCATCCCTCGTCTCGACCCGCACACTCACGATTCGCCATATCGCTTTGCCAGCTTCGTTCGCTCGCTCGTTAGCTCCACGATCCCATTGCTCAGTGTGAAATAGCGCTCCCGCTCAGAGACAAGTCTTTGATTCCTTCTCCTCGACGTCATAGACGCTTGGAGAGGCAGTGTGTCACAAAACGTGACGCAAGCGGCCAAAGTACGTCTACAAAAACCGCTCGCCATCTCACAATCACGAACACGTGAAGGTAAGGTTGCACGACCATCATCTTGGATAGACGAGGCAGTGCGGCTTGATTCGGCGCTCACCACTCGACCCCCACTCTCCATGCTCGTGTGAGCAAGGTATGCGGGAGGAGATGATTAACGTGGCTGATCGAACAATCTCATCCTGGACGGAGAGAACCACACCGATAGCTGATGCTGTGGTGTGGGCTTTGAGGTTCGTGCTAGAGTGTTGATGGGGTGTAGGGTGGTAGCTTTCTGCCGAACGCAGCGTAGCGTGTAAAGGAGTGTGCGGGTATCTCTATGTTCGTCAGAGCAGTCGGGGTTCTTTAGGTCGAGCGATGGCGCAAGGCTGTCTCATGGTGTTGAACCACTGCATCCCGAGGCCGGAACGTGACAGCCGGAGACGAAAGCCACAGGACTCGAGACACCTGCCACTGTTTGCGGACTGGCAATGATTGTGAATTGGCCGGAAGAGTGCTGGGTTGCAGGAGCTATGGTATGCCTGAGGGATCCTCGAGAACGAAAAGCTTCGGTGTGTAAGCTGCAGTTGCCACGTACATGCCGCTTCATCGCAGACATGATCAGACGAGTGCAACACGGTGCCAAGGAAGAAGCGATTCAGACCCTGCAGTCGGTGTGTGGGCAAATACCATGCTCTGCCAGCGTCTTGGCCAAGTCATCCCAAAACAGATCCAACATCAAGCAGCAGACATCACTGAAGATGCTGATGAGTCGAGTCAAGTGGTTTCGTAACCGGACGAGCCAGCGCTCAGTGTTGCCAGCTGATGTACCGTTCGCAAATCCAGACCGACGCCGCAACAGCATTTGACGAGCCTGAAGACCGCCCACTAGAGGGCTGCCCGACACTCCTCGTCCACTTCTGTCCCGTACAATACTCGTTGCGTATGCCAACAAAGCTATCCATCCGTGATCAGAGCATTCGTCCAGCCAGCAGCCTCGACGCGCGCTTCCTCAGAAGTCTTCCCAAACCGACGCATGAGGCCGCTGCATTACATCGCACTCCACAACAGAATGCACCGGACATGACCAGCGACGCTTTCGTCCCGCTTCATCCTCACCCTTCCGCCGCATTCACCACGTCTCGTGAGTAACGGGCAGCAGCGGCATCGCAGGATCGGGATCGGCCGCAGACTAATCGTGAAGCCGGCTGCTTGCCATGCTGAGTGGACAGCAGAGGGCACCACGATACTTGAACCGAGAAGATCGCTTAGGGTTAAGCACTCCGAGATGCACCATCCACTTCTCCCTCCAGCTCGGCCAGCAACGCATCTGAGGTCCTGCACGAGGCTCGCTGGTGTTGACGGGATTTGCAGGAGGGCGAAGCGCAGCATGGACTGTTGCCGAGCACCACTTGCAGCCGTGAAGCCGCCAGACGGCACATGGCGATGGCCACTCGGAGGACTATGGGGAGGGTATGTGCTAAGGGTGTGTAGAAGAGCATTGCGAATCGTGGGCGTCAGAGCTTTCTAGAGAGACCGGGTACATGATATAGAGTAGTAAATTCGAGAGTCGCATATCGATTCGAGATCGGGTAGAGTCTGCCGTACGTGGGCATCCGAGATGCTCAAGGCGTGGTCGTGAGTGTTTGCTGGAGGACAGCAAGTGCGATGGCTGGAAGCTGAAGGTGGAAGTCGCGTTTTGCGCACGGGCCAAGACGGCATTCGACGCGTCTCGATCGCGACCTCACGAGTTGACAACAGGAATCACGTAGTCCAGTTCCAGGCCGGCACAACGTTCGAGAGCGCTGGTCAATATACCGCTCCAACGCAGAACACCTTGGGTCAAACTACTCGGTGCTCTCTTCCCCCACACTCGTCACAGACAGGCATCCACCTGCACCTTATTCAGACATTGCGTGGCAATTGCGATGAGAAACACATGAAAATGCCTCGTGCAATATGCGACTCGGAGGACGATGAAGAGGTTCTAGTGGAAGAAGACCGGCCTACGCAACGAAGCCAGCGAAGTACTGTGTCCGGCTGTATAGCATTCGCCGAAGAGGTGCTCGCTACTTTCCCATTCGAAGAAGCTACCACAAACGACAGGAGCAGCCTTTCTACTGGTATGCTCTCTATTCTGGTCTGGGACGAGACTCTCTCGCTGATATATATGAAGAAGAGTTGAATAGGCAGATTCGGGACGCGCAGAGAGGCTTTTTCGTGTCTACGGCCAACGGATCGCCGACATCGAGCTCCATGGCTGCTCCTACCTCGACTGCTCAGCAGAAGGCACAGAGACGACATTCCACGACCAATGCATCGACTTCAGCTGCAACTCCTTCGCGAAGCACGAAGAGGACTACGACCATTGCCACTTATGGATCTTCGAAGGGCTCCAGAGTGGCCAAGATACCCGATGATGTCGCGTTTGCTGCCCTGAGAGATGGGGAACCTGCTCAGCGCACATCGCAGTCTATCAGATCCTCGGATGATTCTGGGAGAATCATGGCCGATTTCGCCAATCACAACCCCCATGTCATGTTCAGAGATACTGGAAGCACGGTCCCGTACAACGAATCTTCCGAACAGCGAATGCTCGACCAAGCACTGCGTGATGTGCAACAAGTCAACAGCTCCGCTGCTAAGCTGGTTGAGTCCCAAAAGAGTCCAAGCTCTCCATTTCTGTGGTCATCAGTAGATCCAGCCAGATCTCCGAAACGCAACCAATCTGAGATGTCCAATGGCCACGACCGCGAGGGTGATAATCAAACGGCGGGAAACGCACAGCAGACGCCCACCGTTAACCCCATGGATCAAGAGACTTTACCTGAGGCGCGTGCGAACGAGCTCGAGAATTCTCAGCAGGAGCGAGCGGCGACTGTCACTGACTTCGCCGCCGAGCGACCAGTTGCTCGACCAAGTGAGCGGAAAGCTTTAACTCCACCCAAGTCGAGCCCCCAGGTCATCGTGCACAAGAATGGAACGCCGGTAGAGACAGCCTCGGTAGGAAGTGATCAGACGGCGGCTCGAGGACGAAAGAGAAAAGCAAGCACCACCGCGAAGGAAGAGTCTTCTGAAGCACTGAACTCAGAAGACCGACTGATTGGATTACCCAAGGAGCGATATCAGCCAAAATTAAGCAGGCGACGAATGACACAGCTGCCAGAGCAACCCATTGACTACTCCGTAGTGCCCGAGAGAGCTGTCAAGAAGAGACACAAAACACTAAATGATGCTGATGAGAAAGAACAAGCTGTGGAAAGCTCGATGACCCAGAACTTGAATTCAAGTCAGAAGACAGCTCAGCGGAAAGCCGTCGAAGCAGAACCGGCCAAGGAGGGTCTTGATGCAGATCAACCAATGCAAGTACCTCCAGAGAAGTATGCGGCACCGACCAGCCCGATTCGACCTGTGCCGTCTCCACTGACCTCGCCCGAAAGAGCCACAACCGAACCAGTCAAGATCTTCCCGTCGTCACTCAAAGCCGCGAATTTGCCCCCAAAGCCCTCGCCTTCACCTACAAAGATGGGACCTCCTTTGTTGCCAGCTTCCTCGACAAAGAAGAGAATAGCACGAAGTCACACAACGATTTTTGAAGACTGTTCACAGCCTTCTCACAAGTCACTGAGCCTCAGCCAACAACAAGCGGAACGAAGATCAGCTTTGCAGGGTGTCGGAAAGCGGAAGGCTCCTGCTGATAGGCCAAAACGCAGAATCGTACAGGATGACGAGAGCGACGTGGACGAACTCAGCAAGGAGCCTGAGATAGAGGCTCCACCACCAAGAAAGCGCGGTAGACCTGCAAAATCAGACGCTCAGAAGAAAGCAGATCCTCCTCATCAGGACTTACGAAAAGCTTCCGAGGACGATGGAGAGGAAGACGACGCACCACGAAAGAGAGGCCGCAAGCCAAAATCAAACCAAATGTTATTGGACGACTCAGAAGTTGAAGACGAGATCGCAGTGGGAGAACAGCCAAACACAGGCCAAAGGCCCAAGTCCACTGAAGAGGTTTCAGATGACTCCAAGGCTGCCGAAGACGCTGAGGTAGTTGACAAGGACGACGTTTTGGATGACCAACCGCAAAAGAAAAAGCGAGGCAGGCCAGCCAGGGCTAAGGCTAAGGAGACACCAGCGTCCGAGCAGATGGGAGACGTAGACGCCCAGGAATCCATCATTTCTACTTCCAAAGCGCAAGAGACCGAGCATCCCGTGCTGAAACCCAAGGATGCCAACGCGCAGCCCAAAGCAAAAGAAGTCACCCCCGTCCCCACTGAGAAGTCTGCGAAGGAGAACACACCACAGCCACTCCCGTCGACAACTCAGGCTGGCCCAAGCAGCCATTCGCCTATCAAGAAAAGCAACAAAGCCCTGACTCATCGGGTTGGATTGAACAAGCGGAGTCGGATACCACCGTTGCTCAAGATGCTGCGTCCGCCGCAGCAGCGGAAAGAAGTTGAGCGTGTAACCAAAGTCACCAGCGTCGCGGAGCTGGAACGAATGGCAGCTGCGAAGCTTGAAGAGGTTTGATTGCCTCATAAGGACTACTCCTCGCAACGCGCTATTTGCATCCAGTGTGCGCATCTTATTTCTTGCTCACGAGTTGTGGTGAGAGCGAAAAGGAAGGTGGCTTGTTTGAAGAGATACCCTTGTATTGTTATGCGCGATCTTGCTTGTAGCTGTGCCAATCAGTGTCGTATACTGAAATCTTTCCTCAAGGTGTGCGTCCCTCGTCTATTATATGGAGTGGATGAGTTCGAGACGTCGGAAGAATTGTAACGTGGTCGGTGCCCTTGCCCTAATATATGCATTCTACCACAGGAATGATCCGAAGCCGGCGCTATGCCTCTTTCGGCTGTGACAAGGTTGACAACCATGTTGTTGTCTCGACTCTCATGCCAACTTGCCTCATCTCAACTATATTCTGAATGGATGCTTGACTCAGCATCACCTCCTGACAACCACTTCTGCTTTTCCGCAAAAATCGCGAGCCACAAGACCGAAGCCTTGCGTTCCCAAGGAGTGGATATGGCTTCGCGAGCCTGGGCGAGTCTGCACGAATCAATGAAGTGTAATTGACATGTGACAGGTGAACAGGCAAGGCGATCCCGATACAAGAATCATTGACACCCGGCGGTCTTCGGGTGGGCTGTAATGTAAGAGAAAGCCAGCGTCTCCCGGTCAGTACTGCACCCGCTTAGGGCTGATGACAACCCTTTTCTGCGTGGCACAGCCTTTGCGCATACTATCGACGAGCTTGTGCTGCCTTCCCTGATGTTGCACTCGCGGCCGGCTCTCGTGGCAGAGTGCACCCGCGGTCCTGATTGCATGCAGCCATAGACGATCCGGATTGCGTGATGCGTCGCGTGGGGTCGCGTCTCACTGCTAACACATGACAGGGGTCGCAGTGCAAGATCGATATACACCACAATATGTCGACTACCATCTTCTCCAACTTCACCACTTGGCTCCGATCCTTCCGCCATGGCTACCATTCTCGTCAGTCCTCCTTCTGCCAAATCATCAACCCGCCTCCTAACCACCGGACGTACAGTCGACACTGCGCTCGAAGACTACAAGACCTTCGATGCCGATGACTTCCCAGAAGAGATCCCTCCCCTCGGTGAACCGCATCAGGAAAAGCGGTTCTGGTTCCAGAGGTCATCGGGGTTTGATCAAGATGCCATAGCAACCCAGCCCAGCGTTTACGACGATCGATCGATAGCCAAGGACTACTTACCGCAGCCGAACTGGGAGAACATCCACCGATTTGACCCTCTCGCGCGCTGGACGTGGCGGGAGGAATATGCGCTGGTCCGCAAGATCGATTGGAGAATCATGGTGTTTGCGTGCTTCATGTTCATGGCTCTGGAACTGGATCGTGCCAACATCACCCAGGCCAACACCGATAACTTTCTGGACGATCTTCGTCTCACCACCGATGACTATAACCTCGGGAACACTGTCTTCAAGCTGAGCTTCCTCTGCGCAGAACTGCCTTCTCAGCTGGTCAGCAAGTGGATGGGGCCAGATCGATGGATTCCGATGCAGATGATCCTGTGGTCTGTCGTGGCAAGCTCGCAGTTCTGGCTGGGTGGGAAGACGAGTTTCCTAACTTGTCGTGCACTGCTAGGGATACTTCAAGGTGGCTTTATACCGGACGTCAGTGAGATGAAATGGTGTTTGTGCTTCTGTCATTGACGTCTTTAGATCGTGCTCTACCTTTCATACTTCTACAAGCATCACGAACTGTCACTCCGGCTGAGCTTCTTCTGGACGGCAAAGAGCTTTGCGGATATCCTCGCCGGCTTCTCTGCATATGCTCTACTCCATATGAGAGGTGTTGCAGGCCATGCCGGATGGAGATGGTAAGGCTTCTGCATCGAATTCACGCATCTGGTCGCTAAATGCTACAGGCTGTTCTTGATCGAAGGCCTATTCACCCTGCTCATGGGCTTTTCAGCCATAGCACTAATGCCACCTGGACCATGTCAGACGGCAAACTGGATCAGAGGTGATGAGGGCTGGTTCACCCCGCGAGAGGAAGAAATCATGGTGAATCGTGTTATCCGCGAAGACCCAAGCAAAGGCGACATGCACAATCGAGAAGCCGTGACGCCAAGACTTCTCTGGAAGAGTCTCAAGGACTACGACCTCTGGTACACACCTCCCATCCCCAGTCTCACACAGCGTCGCTGACCATCCACACAGGCCAATCTACCTCATCGGCCTCCTCTTCGAAGTGCCTATGACCCCGTCCAGCCAATACCTCACCCTCACCCTCCGAGGGCTCGGCTACGACACCTTTTCCAGCAACTTGCTCGCGATCCCATGGACCGCCTTCTCCAGTAATCAATCCCCTTTCCCACCTCAACCCATTCCAACCCACACATACACTGACCACCCTCACTCTAACCAGTCATCGGCATGCTCGCCCTCTCCTACTCGTCCGAGATTTTCGGCAACCTCTCCCTCCACGCCGCCCTCGGCCAACTCTGGGCCATGCCCTTCCTCCTCTTCCTCATCCTCACCGACCTCGCCCACACCTCGCCCTGGCTCGTCTGGACCATGGTCACCCTCCTGCTCGCCTGGCCCAACCCGCATCCCATCCAGGTCGGCTGGAACTCGCGGAACTCCAACACCACCCGCTCCCGCACCGTCTCGGCCGCGTGCTACAACATGTTCGTGCAAGGCGGCGGGATCATTTCGAGTAATATGTATCGAAAAGGTGAGGGGGAAACACTTTCGATCCATCGTCTCCTTTTTTTTTAAGGGGAAGGGGCCTCCTTGTTGTGGAATGACATGCTGACCATCCTTCCAGACGACGCGCCGAATTTCACTCGCGGCAATAAAAACCTGCTCGTGCTCGCGTGTGTCAATGTGGGCATTTACGCGTGTACGAAAATGTATTACGTGCAGCGCAACAAGCAACGTGATCGACGTTGGAAGGCCATGAGCAAGGAGGAGCAGCGGGAGTACTTGGAGACGACGAAAGACGAGGGGAATAAGAGGTTGGATTTTAGATTTGCGCATTGAGGTGAATGATACATGTAGACTTTCAAAGTCCCACAGGCGGACATGATCCTCGTTCACCACCTTTTTCAAGTGGCGATGTGTACACATAGGGTATCTCGAAAGACGGATCATCGGCCACTTTTGACCACGTTTACTTCCCACCGGCAGCTCCTCTGCCAACCCTCTTCTTGAGAGCCCTCAGGCCAGGCAACGTGCCCTCCTTCCCACGCTTCCTGCCCACCTCCACGACGACCATGCGAATGAAGTCCTTCAGACCCCAGTACGCACTGTGCGCGCCCAGCATAGTCAAATACTGGATTTCAAACGTGCCACCACCGTATTTGACAAAGTAGTCGATCTGGCCATTATCATTCAACAACGTCATCCTCTTCTCCGCGATTTCCTCGCGTGTGAAATCATGGATTTCGAGTTCGACGTTGCTCGGTAGGCGAGGCATGGGCGGATGCACGTTCGTCCCGGGAGCGGGGTGCACGCTATAGCCACCGAACCAGCGGCTCGCGTTGGATGTCCCTGCTGGGAACCAATAGCTGGGAGTGTTAGATGGTACGTGTGCTTTGCGGAGGGAAGAGGCGTAGTCGGCGTCGACAGCGGCATTCATTTGGTACGCGACGGGATCGTAACCGTTGACGATGTTGTAGATGTTTTCAACGGAGATACATCCATATTGGCCTTGCGTACCACAGATACTGGCGTTGTTGCTCGTCGGGTCGGCGAGTGCTTCGGCAGAGGGCTGGTCGATGCGTGGACGGAGCTGGGAGCGCCGGAGGAGAACGAAGAAGCCTGCTGGACTGCCGGCGAGGAAAAGGTTGTGGGTGTTGAAGAGGAAATGGTCTGGTTCTTCGGTGTCAAGGTCGACTCGGGTGGGATCCGCCAGGTGGGATGGCACGATGGTAGGTTGTTTGGACAGGATGTCGATCGCCATGACGCTGCCCAGCGAGTGCGCAATGATGTGGACTTTGCCGTGCTCGGCGAAGCCAGGGTTGTTCTGACACCACAGCTTGTACACGCGATTCGCCTCTTTGATCACAGCTGCAATCATCTTTGGCTGGTGGTGAGACATGTAGTACGGAATGTCAAGCATAACATCGGAGACGATGCCTCGCACGGATGGGAGTGTGTCAGGTGTGATGTCTCGAAGAGTGAATTCGTTGATGGATGGATCATTTGGCGCCGCTGAGCTGTTCTCTGGTCGGTAGCCACCCTCCTCAAAGGAAAGGGCATGGCGCCAGTTGATAGGCAGGGTCATGATGCCGCCCATGTCTTTCCGAAAATGCGTCTTGACTTCTCTGTTACCACACTCCACCATGATCTCGCGTCTGAAGTCATTGATAGCGTGCGTAAAGTGAAAGCTCTCCATACGCTCGCTCAGCTTCTGCCCGATGCCATGGATGACCAGAACTAGATCTGTCACGTGCGGTCGCTCGCTTGCCGCAAGATCAGGGTCGGATTTGGGCCTTGCGGAGGTTGAGTCTGCTGCCGTTTCTGATACTGCGACACCTTGCTTGGCTTTTGTCATCTTTGGTCCCTTCTTCGGAGGATGTAGTTTGTCCCATATCGCCTGATCGAAGCCTCGCACCACGGGAATGCCGATTGCATGGCCCTTGCGAATGTAGTTGGCCAAAGGTCGTCTGCCATAGTACGCAGAAGGTAGCAAAGTCGGCTTGAGAATGGTGGCCTCCTTCTCGTCAGAGTATATCACGCCACACGTTGCATAGTTGCGGGTCGCACCGGCTCTCCCGTACGTGCTATTGCCATGTGCACGATTGTCTGGACCACCAGGCCCAGTTGCGATGTCAACGACGTCGTTTGCGGCTTCTACAGCTCTTGCGCGCTGCTGTTCCATGGTCTCTGGTGGGTCGGCGGAAGTCAGAACAGAGGTGGCAGCCCCCAGGATGCCTCGGTCCTGGCCTGAAATAATACTGGCAGGTCTGCTGACAGGGACCTTCGTCGGCTTTTCGGGCCAGAGTTTGTGTACGATCTTCATCTCGCCAATGGCGCCGACTTCGACAGCACTGTTCAGCTCGTCCCTCCAGGTCTCAGTCCAGCATTGCAAGTCGATGTAGCCAGCTTCCAGCATGTTCGCCACTGTGACTTCGACCGGCAACATCGTGTCCCTGTAGAACCAAGTCCCTCTCACAACCTCAGCAGTATCATGCACCGGCGTCCAGTAGATTGGTGTCATCTTGAGATTGGGCATTTCGACCTGGTGCAGTCTCGATATGCCAACAGCCACCTTGGCCGTGGGACCTTGGTCTGCCTGCTGACGCTTCTCGGGGTTGGGACTTTGCTCCGCAAGATGAGAAGGATCTTCCCACTGGTATGTATCATGTTTCCTCACTTGAGGTCTTGCAGGCCTATCGTCGAATTTCTGCAAAGGCGATGGGTCCAATTTCTTCCTCGAGGGCGCTCTGACGAACGGCGTCCCCGTCGTGGTGTTCTCCAGACTGCTGGGAAGCTCGGTCGCAGTGCTTGGGACCAGATCAGGCACGTCTGCGTGCTCGACCGGCGAGTCTTCGACATGACTGAGACTGGAGCGCGGGTGCTGAACGGCTCTCGCCTTGGGCGTCGCAGGTCCCGGCGACCCGCTGCTTGACCCTCGTCGTTCACGCTCATGCCTCGCCAGGGAAGAGCTCGTGCTTGCTCGTACCCTGCTTCCTTCCTGAGACGAGCCCTTTTCGCCTCTTTCCTCGTTCCACTGCAGGATCTTCTTCCTGAGATCGTGCCATGCTTTGTCAAGTGCTGTATTGTCGTACTCGGAGAAGGGCTTGGGAGCTTGCTTGTATGTGGTTGTGGTCGAACTGCTGGGCGGGGGGAGAGGACTGAGAGGATCGTCTATTGGGATCGGGCTGGTATAGAAGAATCGGGCGTTGACAGCTGGGGGCCGCTCAGAAATGCTGTCGCGGATAAATTGCGTATACTGATTGGCAGCTCGACTGGAGCTTGACATGGGCATGGTTGGAGGAAGTACCGCAAGAGCTGAGTGGGTAGAAAGCTTACACCACAGCACTGGCTATGGCAGCAGGTCAGGGCGGGGCGTGGCGTGGACGTGGACGTGGACTTGGGGTGGAGGTGCTAGTGACTCGGTCGGGCGTCGATGCATTCAGCGAATATGCGTGAGGCGAAGGGCTGGCTGAGACCAACCAAGTGTAGGAGAAGTTGACTAGGACTAGCTAACACTGTAAGTCTCGGATGTCCGCCTGGAGCATGAGCAGTTCCTTCTGGAGTGGATGCCTGCTCTGCCCATTCATTGACGTGGCATCCGCATCGTCTCCTCCGGTACCAGACTATCGCTCGCCCCGCTGAACGGGCGGCGTGGGCGTGGAGAAGAGACGGCTGTGGTGGGGTGAGCAGTGAGTAGTGTCCATGTTAAAAGGTATGTACGTGTCCTTGCGGTGGCAGGGGAGAAAAGAGTTGTGATGCCAACAGTAGACAGAAGGCATATTAGAGGAGCGCCACATATGACTTCATTCGCCTGTGGCTTGTCGGGCCTTCGCCATGCAGTAAGGCCATCCCACATCTGCTCAGACCTGTCCACTCATCAATGGGTCATATCCATCCCCAGGCTGGGTTATTCCGCTCATTCAACACGCTCAAACAAGGGAAGCTCACTATTCAGCTAAAATATCCTATAGTAAAGGCTGAGGAATATCCCCGAGAGGTCAGCAACATGCGCGTCATCTCGCCATCACTTCACAGGCCGAGTCCTCGGGCCTACAGGTAGGTTTAAGCATACATCAACTATAAGAACTGTCCACTCCATCTCTCGACAAGCCAGTCAAAGACACATAAACCCACCACACAAAGCACCTCAACCCGATTCCCACCCAAACAACCATCCTCACTATGTCCACCAGCACAATCCTCGGCCTCCCACCCTTCCAATTCGCCCTGTCTCTCGAAATCCTCGCCAACCTCGCCTCCCTCCCCGCCCTGATCCTCAATCCCTCCTACGGCGCCTCCTTCCTCCTCGCGCCCACGCTATCCGGCCCCTCAGCCTCGACCCTCACCCTGACCCGCTGGTTCGGAGGCCTCGTCGCAGGCCTCACCGTGCCCTTGGTCCTCTCCCTACCATCACCCACGTCCGGCAGCGATGCGGAGAAACACGTTGGGTTCAGGAGAGCGACGTACGTGGCCATGGGAGCGGGCGAGGCGGCACTGGGGAGTTTGATGGCGTATGCGTATTTGCAAGGGGAGGCGGAGAGTGGGTTTAGCGGCAAGGCGATGTTGGGTGGCGCGCTGAATATGGCTGTGTTGCTGGGGGTGAGGGTGTTGTTTTTGGTTGGTAAGCCGGAGTGGATTGAGGAGAGGAAGGTGAAGCGGATGTAGAGATCAGGGCGCGAAAAGGGGGGAAGGGAGGAGGGGGCATCGATGATGGTGATGGAAGTTGAGAAGTGGTTCACACCTATGTTCACACGGTGGGGATGGGGACAGGACTTCATAAAGCTAATCAGAAGGGTCTTTTTGGCATACAAACCCATCCACTCAATTTATATCCAGTCCCCAATGACGATGGTCCAATGTCCAACCCGGCCTACAACCCCGAATCGTCCATCTCGTAAATTCTGGCCGGGCTATTCCACCAGCTCCTCCAAGAACTGCACGTCTTGTCATAATCCCCCAGATTCCCGAGCGCGCCCACAATCTCATCCTTACGTTCCAAGAACTGCAATGAAAGACCCTGTCCAACGTGCCATGGTATATGGCAGTGCATTCTATCAGGCAAAGTGGTCAGTATCTCGATCGATACGGACCTTAGTCACTCTCGGATTCACAGTACTCACAACCACAGACCAGGATTGTCGGCCGGAAACGCCACCACCAAATATCCACCCGCCGGCAACGTCGCCGTGTCTCTGCGCGTGGGATTCTGGAACACCAGACCGGCTTTGTCGCCATTCCAAACACCCGATCCCGAACCAAGGATGTAGAAATCGTGGCCGTGCAAGTGGATCGGATGGGGAAGACTCACGGCATCGCCTTGTACTGTCTGCACGATCCAAAAGGTCCACGTATCAGCTGGCCGAGCGATTTCAAAGACGTTGGTCTTGGCTTCGAAAGTAAAGTTACCATCAATCACGTTCTGGAGAGTCGGGTGTTCCCAGTTGACTCTGATGTCGGAGCCGTTGATGAGCCATTGGACGAGAGCGCCGCCAGAGGCTGTGGTCGTCCGGTTGAAGTCTACGGTGAACCACTTCATGGCCTGGTCGAACTCGGCGCTGGGGACGAGGTTGGACACGTAAGGTGTGACGGATTCGTCATAGCAGGCTGTCGACTTTTCATTGGTGTTTGTGGACGTGGGCTCCAGTGTGGGGGCGTCTGAGTAGTGGATGATGGAGAGGATGGAGTTGGGAGCGCCGTTCCGCCCACATGCTGCGTCCGCGCGGAGCCAGTAGTTGCCTGAGGCTTGGTTGGCGGTGACGATAATGTCGTAGCGTTGGCCGATGCCTAGAGCGACGGAGTTGGTGGTGAAGGGTTTGACGGGGACGAAGTCAGAGGTTATGACTGTGAAGTTATGGTTGTCAATAGAGATGTGGAAAATATTGTCGATCCCCGTATTGATGAGTCGGAGACGATGGCGTTTGCCTTTGGTGAATTTGGTGACATGATAGGCTCCGCCATCGGCAGTCTTCATTGTGCCATTGATGAGACCGCCTACAGCTGTCGGCGGTCCTGTCAAACTGTGCATAGCTTGGACATTGAGTGCCAAAGCTGGCTCATGGTACCAGTCGGTGAATGTGAGTGTGCCCATGTCTAGATCGTAATTACCGGACGCCGGGCCGTTGATTACTAGTCCGCCAACGATACCATCACCGTACTGGGCAGAGAAATGGCTGTGGTACCAGGACGTGCCAAATTGCGTGCAGCGGATCACATATTGTTTAGTCTGCCCGGGCGCAATGGGGCATTCGGTGACGCCATTGACACCGTCATGTTGGCAGGAGTTGAGCTGACGAAGGCCGTGCCAGTGGATACTTGTTCCGTTATGCTGTAGAGAGTTCTTGACGTTGACGAGCATAGTATCTCCCCAATCTGCATACAGCGTTGGGCCAGCTGCTCTTAGTCAGCCGCTGATGAGTGGCTGGCTGAGTCCTACTTACGATACTGGCCGTTGATTGCCATCATGAGCCTTTCGTAGCCATCGGGGCTCATGGTCGTATTCGTGATCTCCAGATTGTAGGTGATAGTTCTCCCTGCGGGTGGAAGTTTTTTGTCGAAATCTGTGGCGATGCTGAAGCCGCTTTTCCAGCAAGCTCGAGTATTTGGGCCATGGGTACAGGCAGCGTCGGCGACCTTGGTACTGCTTGCTTGCCTGGCCTGTAAAGTATCTTTCTCAAAGTCAAGCTCCACGACAGGAGTAGGTACAGCAAACGACCATACAGGAGAGCAAATGCTTGTAAATCGTGCTAACAAAGTGAGTTTTGACAATTTCATGGTTGGATTAGCGAAGTTTGAGGCTGGAAAAGCCCAATGGTACCGTAGGATAAAGTGGCTAATGGTCCTCCTACACTGACAGGTCCAGAGAGGGAGGCAGCCTTATATCAGTTCTGAGAGCCTTCCTGGTCTCCTGCGTAAGCCACCATCAGCCCTACGATGGAGGCGTAACAGCGCCAGCTGGTACATCTAGCTACTACGTCTGTGGTCGAGACTCTGAAATTTTCTACCCTTCAATGGCTTGTGTCATGGTACGAGATCTCGAAAGAATAGAAACCTTGGCAAGAATGCGGGCTCAGAGAACACAGGCGACTTTGCGGATCTTGCTCGTTAGCGCGCTCTGCTGTACCCGATGTGCTCGATCTCGCTTGGCCGGCGGTCCCTGTGGGCTCTGAAAGGTCAATGCATACAGATTGATTGAAGAGATGTAATGCTGGTGGCGCATGGCCAGATTCCGAAGTGGCAGATGGATACGTAACACTCGCTCCAATCCCCTTCGTGAGGCTCTGTCATCTAGCACCATTGACCAGGTTGGGCGTTATTGTCAGTATTGGAGGATGCGGGCTTGACATTACTGCTGCCATCAATACTCTACCGCAGAGGCTTCCGCAGTCGCACGGGATGTGGTCGAGCACTTCAGATCTCTAGCAAAAAGGCTCGGTCTCACCAGATGTGGCAGCTACCATGTTACCTTACTGGAAGGTCAGTGCTTTCATCCCTGGTTGTCTTGCCTCCGCTGTGTTGAGCTAGTCGACAGCCTACATCCAGCGTAACATCTCAGCTTGTTAACCACTAGCAGCCCATGCTCGGTATGGTGTGGTCGATGGCGGTAGGCAAAAACGGTGTGGCCATGTCGGGTAGGGTTCATGTTCCACACGCAGTCGTTGGTGGTCCTACCTCATGGCCGCACGGACATAGTTTCGTCCAGAATTAGCTCCCGCTTCCGACGGTCCTTACCCTGCCGAGCCTCCTTCGGTAACCGCATCTGCTCTGCTTCTCTTCTCGTTGCCCAGAAGAATCCCCCTACCTGCATAACGCCCTTCCTTTCAGCCCAGGAATGGAACATATGCAGGAACAATGTAACTGCACCATACGTGGCCATACATTCCTCGTAAGATCTCGAATGACGATTATCTTCTTGTACTTTGTGCAATCTCCACAATGCTACGTAGAATGGTAAGGAACTCCTAAAGAGCACAAAATACCCTCCATAGTGATCCACTACTCATTATCGAACGGCATTCTCAACGCTTGACTGAAAAGCGGCGCTGTCGCACAGAATGTCACCCTTGCCTGATAGTGGTCGAGACCCGACGGCCATCAGCATCCACGAAAACTGGTACGACACATCGCTACGGCTAGTGCTCCCCAAATTGCATATCGTGAATGCCTGCCAGGAATCGTCTGCGGAATGACCCACCGATGCACAATACACATGGGAAGGTCTTCAGAAAGAAAAAGGTGCGGCTGACTGCACAAATGCACTGCGGCCAAGACATGCAATGATCTCCTGCAGATATTACGCACGGATTTGCTCCAGCCGATGCGTATCAAGCCCTAGCGCAAGCGAAGATTGCTATAGTAAAGCAGGACTTCCAACCGAAGAAAGCTCATTGAAAACTACGCCCCAAATACGGCCTGTTCTTGAAAGCGTCCGAAAGATGGCTGCATCGTTTAGCGATACCGATGCAACAGCGGTATGGTACCGACCAGTCTCTCCGCTCCAGGATACGAGCCAAGACACGAAGTCCTGTCTCGCTGCCCGCCCTGAAGCTCCACGCAGTCGCATCGTGAATGTGGGTGGCTTATGTAGGGCTGGCCAGGTGTGGTCTATCCAGCCCTACACCTAGTTCGTCTCGCTGTTAGTCCATGCTGACCACTGTCTGCCCCGATCCAATAGAAGCACGGCTATCGTGCTGGAGTGATACATTGTGGAGGGTGGCTCAGCAGGTCCGAAATCTGAGCTTCAGACGTTCCAGATATCGGACGTCAACTAGCGAATATTTTCACAGATCAGGTCGATGTTTTAAAGCTGTAAGTGCGCCGCGTGGTAGGGTGATCTTCAGAATTCCGATTCTGTTTGCGTCTACAAAATACATAAAATTCACTGGGCATCTCCAGTATGCAAGCATGGTCTTTTTTCGCTGCGGTGGCAGCTGCACTCGCCACCAATGCTGTGCCCGGAATCGTCAGCCCTTCACTTGAAGTATACGCCATCAACTCTGGGGTGTCAAGAAGACAGGATACTGGTGGAGCCATCTTCAGGAGAGACGATCCTAAAGAAGAGAACGACGACTTCGAATACGACGAGGAATCCATCTGCTATTCCTACGGTATCGACTATCAGAACGGAGGTAGCTATTTCATCGACTCACGATCCAATGCAAGCTTTACATGTGTTTCACAGTTCGAGGACTGTGTGGAGAATACCTACTCCAGTATCATCCTGGTCAACGACGAGACTGGTGATCAGCTTCTCTGCAGCGATGTCCCCACAACGCCAGACCTCGTATCCCAGATGTCTACGTGCCCAATCGCAAAGGAAGAGATGACCCCCGGCGACTGGAGCATCATCGCCATAGGCAACAATGGCGATGGCTCTCCTTTTGGCTGGCAACGTGACTTCTATCTCACTGTTGGTATTCCACAGACAACAACCATAACGAGCACTTTGACATTCTCCCAAACCACAACCCCGATCACAACCGTCACCTGTGAGTTCGTGCTGCTCCTCAGAGTGTGTACAGTCGCTAATCTCCCTCAGCCACCTCCACAATCCAGACCACGACAAATGTGCCAAACAAATCGACAGTCACCGTCCCTGCTTCTACTAAGACCCTGAAAATCACGCCCAAGCCATTAACAACCACCACCACCAAAACCATAACTCGTACCTACGATCGCTGGACAAAAGTGGTTTCCACAGTGACCAAAACCGTCACCCCAACTTGCACAATCCCCAAACGACCAAGCAACCCCGATCCATCATGCACAATCAAGCCCACAGTTGTTCCAGTCCCGGAAGGCCTCGCTCTCAACATCAGCAAACGCGCCGACATACCCCTCAATGCCAAACAGCTGCGCCAACGCTTCGCACAACTCGCCGCAACCCGCGCCCGCATCGCGGGCCGTGGGGTGGCCCTCGATCGTCGCTCCCCAGATGCTGCCGTCATCACGGAAACGGCGCCGGTGCCGGCGAGCACGACCCTCACTTTCACTGCTGCCACGTCTACGATTACCGACATTGGTCTGACGACGCAGACGACAACGGTGACAGATCCGCCTTCGACGGTCTCGAGGGGGACGAAGACGGTGACGATGACGCTGGCGCCGAAGACCAAGACGATCACGAAGATCGGTTATACGGTGACGTATAGGACGAAAACGATGGCCAAGACGTGGACGTACACGACGACGGCGACGCCGGTGGCTTCGGTGAGTGCTTGTTCGGAACAGGGTGGACACTTGGGAGCGGTCTGGTAGTCACTCAGATCAGTGGTGTGGATTATCACGCACGATTCGATGTAGGGAGGTAAAGATATGCGATTTCTCGATAGACTAGAGTGGCGAACAGCCGATAAAATGTTCTTCCTGCATCGCTTCCCAATTCGCTCGAGCCTATTTCCGAGGTCGGTAATCTACTTCTTCACCCAGGCAGAAATTGTTGTAGTTCAGATACATGCCTTGAGATCCGAATCTCGGCTGTGATGAGGGTCGTGGGATCTTGGATGGCAGTAATGTCCTGGTCGCATCTGCTGCGTAGGAGGATGGTGGGTTTACTGCCATAGTGCTGGGGGCTGATGTGTCCTGCGATACAGCTGCAGGAGACTTGGCCGTATCTGACCGCTTCCATTTCGCTGGATAAGCGCTCTTGCTGTACGCTGAAGGCGGTAGATCCCCGGCAGTAACCCTGGCTGGAGTCTGTAGTTGGGATATCCTGTTACTGGCGTCTGCATCCGATGCTACTAATGGTGCAGCTTGGATCTTCGTGGTGTTCACGATCCTGTTCGACCTTGCAACTGGTGAGTTCATAACAGGTTGGGGAGCACCGCAGGAAGGACAACTCTCCTTATCGTTGAAGTGCAGGCCTTGCGAAGCTTTAGACAATGATGGCGCACTCTCGGAACTCCTCGTCAGAACTGTACCTGTCTTTACCGCTGAGTTCATGGTGCTGTGAGACAAGTCATTCCGTGCCTTGTACCGTCCGTTCTGCAAAGAGCTTCCTGTTGTGGTCGTTGACGATAAGGTGTCTGAATGCTCGCTACGCTGGCCGTTTAACCGGCTCTGTCCTGTGCTCGACATCGTGGACGGTTTTGTCACAAACATCTCAGGCTGTACCGTGTCTTCATTCTGGGAGAAGAAAGATGTCGTTCTTCCAGCCATGCCTAGTGGTGGCTTTGGGTAAGCCCGCTCCTCTCCAACTTTCCTCGATTCTCGGAGGCTTCCCGGCAGAGAGTTAATCGTCATGGGCTGTGGTTGTGTTAGGTCTGGAGAATTTCTGCTCAAACTCCTCGCGGTACCTCGATGTCCAAGATTACTGGCGCCCTCCGTGACATCTTGTAAAGGCGACCTCCGGAGGACCGGAAATCCAGATCTCACGGTTGCGACGTTGTGCCTTGCGGAACTTGATGCCAGCTCTTTCGCCGCCTGAGATGCTGCGAAATCACCCTCCCAATAGTCAGCTCCTTCATTCTGGTGAATGTAAGGAAGCTTTTGAGCGGGTACCGGCGTTGGCTCGGCTTCAATCCTGTACATCTCAGCCCGCGCTTCTCTCTCCGCAGAATCGTCGATCACTTGGAGGAGCTCCTTTTCGTCCTCTGCATTCAACGGACCCCTATCATTGGAGACCTCCGTATAGCTTCCACGACTGTTTTTAACAAAGTGCTTGGCCGGCAGGATCTGAAAGTCGGTGACTGGTAACGTCCTATGAATGTAATGGTAATGATGGATCTCGCGGTCGACGGCTTGCCTCGTTATTTCATATGGTTGCACCACGTGGGTAGCATGAGTGACTGCTGGCTGCCAGGCGACTGTCCTGTGCGTCTGCTCGGTATTGGTAAGATCAAGAGCGCTCAGTGCGTGACCGATGGCACTGTTGTGGTCAGATCTTCTCGGTAGATCCTCGGTGTCTGGAGCAGCTCTATCCACATTCCATGGCGCGAGTGATGTATCCATATATACCCAGTCACGCTGTCGTACTGGTGGCGGTGGTAATGGCTTGTGCAAGCTGCTGTGTCGTATGTGTCCGGATTGCCCACGGTGGCTGCTTCTGATATGATCGCAGAAGTCCCCCAAGCGGTGTAAGTATCGACTTATCCTGGAGTACTGTCGAAGGTCCTGGTAAGCAGGCTTTCGATTCAAAGGGTGTGCTTGCGCCATCGTCTCGAAACTACAGGCCCGACATGTGACGCGAATTGAGGCTTTTCGATCGAGACAGACCAAAAGCTCACGGACATTGAAGAAGGCCGGACTATGTTCGTCGCGATTGCCTGCGTCCGGTCTTCGAGCCGTTGCAACTTCCATGAAGACCTTTACGAGAACTCTTAGGAATGTATTTAATTGGCAGCTCTGATAAATGTCGGGTTGAATCCGCAGGGTCAGAGTATGATGCCAGTCTCCAATCCATCCTCTAACATCATCAACACGACTTCTGCTGAGTTAGCCGGCGAGAAAGGCGCAGCACGACGAAGTCGGTATGCCGACACTTGCCATGAGTTGATGGTGGTACATGTGACTGCCACAATGCATCCTGGCAACCACGTTGGCGCTGGTTGCGTGAATGGCACATGCACTTACCTATGCCTTCTCTGCACCCATCTCATCTCTACCAACTGACATCCTCCACCTTCGCGTCCACCACAGCTTCTGAGCATCTTCACACTCACGCATCTTGGATACGTAGCACTTCCTACTGCACATACTTTGCCCCTTTTCACGACTCTCGCACACTAAAGCCAGACCACGCTCTCCTCTTGTACAATGGAGGAAGCCAAGCAATCTGTCGAGTTCCATCTGGCAAGGGCCGGCCGTCATGACACTACGGTGCATGAGAAGGTCGCGCCAGCTGTCACCCGTGAGACCATCACTAGAACGGAACACGAGGTGCGAATGTCGGCATCTCTGGGTATATCTATTCATATGTGCTGACGACGAATCCAGGAATTCACAACTGCCGTTGATCAGGAGATCCATCAGGACCATTACCACGTCTCGGTCCAGCCAATAACGGAGGAGGAGTATCGTGAGGAGCAGCATCACCACACCCTTCTTGACATCGAGCAAGAAAACTTTGAGCATGATGATCCTGCGGAAGTTCAGAGCGTTCTGGCCGAAGTCGCAGCGCAGTTCAAAAACGAGGTCAACAATGTTACCGCGGAGAAGACAACCTCCACGTTGCCAGATATCGAAGGCGTCCACATTCATCACCACGTCTTCGAGACGATCCAGGTCAGTGCCATTTCCCAGTCAGATTGACCGCTAGGCAAGGCAACGCCCTTGATATCGGAGCCGAGACCTCAGGCATCCACTTCCTTGAGCAACATCGCTGACCGATTTTCAGCCTGTTATCACGAAGAAGACGTTTGAGCCGCACGTCTATCACGTTGTCAGACAACGCCATCAAGTCCATCACAACCGCGCCATTCATCATGCTCCCTCGACTTTGCCCGCCCTCACCCTGGCAGAATTCTTGAAGAACGGTGGATCGCTGAATGGCCGTGAAGAACGCTACGATGCATTCGAAGGAGAGCCTCGCTCGCTTGGCAAGGCGCAGAGTGGCCCAACCTCCAGCTCAACCACCGCCGGCGGTGCTACCGCGTATGTTTTGTCACATAATTGTGGGCATCGTCCAGTGCTGACCATGATCAGCGCACCGGACGCCCAAGCCGCAGCGCCCTCCCAGTCCGATTGGGCGAACGTAGGTCCTGTACGGACTCCTGAAGATTTCGGCGCCACCCCACAACGAGGTGCCACTGGAGCTGGTCCAACACGTGAGCCAACTGCTATCGGTAGCCTCGACCGTGTTCTCTCGGATGCCACTGCCAGCAATGTACCAGCCGCTGGCGTTCAACGTGCGCCAACAGCTCCAATCCAGAGTGCACAGACAGTTAGATTCGAGCGTGCACCGACTCCTTTCACTCGCACACCAACAGCACCAGTAACATCAGCGCCGTCAGCTGCGTTGAATGCCCCAGCCCGGACTGCTGCTCCTGCTGTCACTCCAAATTCATCTCCAGCCGGCCCGGCTACACCCATAGCTCCCCAAGTAGCAGCACCTGAGCCAACGCCGGCTCCACCGGCTCCACCAGCTCCTCCAGTCCGCATTGGCACCTTTGACCTTGCCTCCCACCCACTCTTGAATCCTTCCACCTCCCTCCCTCAGCATGTGTACCGCGCCGGACACGGTACGGGTCCACCGCAACGTCGTCTGCGCCCAGCAGAAGCCGCTCGAGCTCCGAGCGCACATCAAGCTGCTCCAGAGCAACCCGAGACCTCGACTGATAAGCCCACTGGGGAGGCATAGATCGCTCTTGAGCGCATCGAGAATCGGTTCAGGGGAGACTCATTGTGGAGAGGGTATCATGACACCTATGGACGATGATCGTGGCGGACAATGAGGTTCTCAACTAAATTGTACTTTTGTTTGGTGCAGTGTATGGGTTTGACCTGATACTGTTGTTGCTGTTAGCATAGACTGCAGTGAGACTACCTGTCTGGTTTTCAAGTTCTCCTCCAGGAGGTCCCGACCATTTTGAATACTGAAATCTCAATTGGTCTCATGCCCTGCTTGGAGAACAGTGCAAGATGTTGCGCGCGTAGAAAGTCAGTGGAAATCGACTTGCACGCGTGGATGCCTGAACGCCGCTGCTTCTAGGTCTAGTATCATGTACAGGTTGTATTCGTAAAAATCCTGCGGAACTGTATTGCCTCAGTAATTCATCATGTCTGGAATCGTGTCAGTAAGCTTTCTCGAAGTTCATCGATAGGTGTTCGTCCGACTCACCCCTTCCAAACAACGCTCTCTTACTCCAATCCATCGCAAGCAACATCCGCGTCCTCAGACTGACGCTCTGCGCAAAATAAATACTACGCCACAAATATACGGCTAGTAATCCGCCTCCCCAGCCCAAGCCATTGAAGTCAAAAATCGCTGCGTTGCCGATATACGCCAAGCTGCCCATGTGCTTGTATTCGAAAGCTTTGTAAACGGCCTCGTCGACATCTCCGTCGATGATATCGTTCATTTTCATCCCGTACTCTGCACGAGCGAGTTTGTTCAGTTTCCGGCCGAGGTAGATACCCTGTTGATTCGCGCGTTGAGCAGTGGCAGGGAGGGAGGTGAGCTTGCTGTCGATCTGCTTGAGGAGTTCGGAAAGCTCGCCGAAATCGAGAGTTCCGTTTTTGTCTTTGTCGTATTGTTCGAAGAGTTTTCCGAGACGTTTGAGATGGTCGGAAGCTTGCGGGAAACGTGATTTGACTCGTTTCGCGACTTCGCACCATTGAGGGTAAGTGATTTGCATGTTGGAGGGGTCTTTGCCTTTTTCCCAGGCGAGCGTGCGCAAGAAGGTGATGATGTGGTCTGAGACGTTGTTTTGGACCGTGCTGCAGTCGCCGATGGCGTAGACGTCGCCAAGGGGTGCGCCAGCGAGGCGGAGGTGGGTGTCAGTCTCGAGAGCGTGGTGGTTGTTTTGGTTGTCGAATTTCTTAGCAATGTTCTGGGCGAAGTCGGTCTGGGCGACGCCCGTTGACCAGAGGCAGAAACCCATGGGCAGCTCCTTGGTAATGACGTTGCCTTCGCTGTCTTTTTGGGTGTACAGGATGCGGTCTGCTTGTACTTCTTTGACGCGTGCGTTGGTTTGGACATCGACATTGTCGTGGGCTAATCGGTCTTCGGCGTATTTGCTGAGCGCTTCATCATAGGTGTTCAAGATGTGGCCACGCGATTGTATCACATGCACTGAGATCTCGTTTCTCAACAGTCGCGGGTAGAACTTGGTCAGATCCTCGTTCAGCATATCGTACAGCTCGGCACTAAACTCTACTCCTGTTGGTCCTCCTCCAGACACGACGAAAGAGAGAAGTCGTCTCCGCTCCTCATCTGAAGTCGTAGGCAGAGATGCGGTCTCAAGATTGCGAATCACAGCATTACGGATTTTGCGCGCATCCGAGATGTCCTTGAGGAAATGACAATGCTCCAGGCCCTTGACTCCGTGAGGGTTGGTGGTGGACCCTACACCAATGACCAGTTTGTCGTATGGCAAGTAGAAGCGCTGCCTGGCCCCACTCGAGCCGTCCGATTCCAGCTCGACCAATTTGTTACTAAAATCGACATCGACCGCTGATGCCTTCAGAAAATGGCCCTTGATTCGCTTGACGATCCTACGCACAGGCTCGACCAGACTTCTGAACTCTAATGTACCGACTGTAGCGGATGGAAGCATCGGCGTGAATAAGAAGTGGTTCGAAGGCGAGACCACGGTTACGTGATAATCGGCAGGGTTCAACTCTTTCAACAATGCCACGCTTCCCCATCCCGTACCCAGAATTACCAGCTTCGGCTTGTGCTTCTGCTCAATCATTCCCGGATCTTCCTCATCGTCAACAAAATATTCGGCGATTGGCAAATTTTTAGGGCCTCCTTTCCGAGGATTGAGAGCCAGCTCTGATACAGCGAGCTCTGCGGTGTCCGGATTCTCGCGGTATGTGGTGGCATCGTATGCGAAGAAGGCGACGACCAGTCCACCACTGATAACGATGAACAGACCCAGCGATGCCAGCGCTTTATAGGCATATCTCAATACGATGCTCTTTGGCTGCTTCGGGCCAGTCGGGGATTCCTTCGTCGATGCCCATCGTAGCTGAGTGTGCTTGGGCGAAGACCGGCCGAGGGTGTGTCGCACAGCCCTGGGAATGGCTGGTGAGGATAGGTAGGTGATGGGACGCGTGTGAGATTTCAGAGAAGCTGGGATCGAAGCGTAGGCATTGGCTTTGCTCCGCGTCGCCGACTGTAATAGCGCAGGATGCAGTGTGCTGGCGCGAGCAGAGCCGGGCAGGGCTCGCCGCATGGGTAGCATCGTTTGGCGACGCCTTTAGATTATCGCATGGAAGCTCTCGGGTCGCGCAGGAGCTGAGTCGCGTGAGGCGAAGAATTGGCGACTTTTGTTAGGTGTTGTTGGTGGCCCGCACACAACGAATGGTTGCTCCAAGGAAATCTTCCCTGCTCGGGAATGTGCAAGATGGAAGTGATGGACCTTGTATGATTCCACTCTGACTGTCGCAATGCCCGGAAAGTTGGGAGTGGCAGCTCCCGGTGGTGCCTTGATGCCAGGTCCGTGGATTGGCACTGACGTCGACGTGCAGCAGCCGTTCAAAGATTCTCGCACTATCACATGCTCGTTACCCTTTCACTTGAACACTGAATTCCTCCAATTGTAACAATGGCTGCTGAAAGGATCATTACTATTTCTCCAACTACCAATAAGCCGGTGGTGGAGCGTACCGGGCCTACAGACGAAGAATATGCAGAAATCCCAAAGACCGCTCAGAAAGCATTCGTGAAGTACAGCAAGACACCTTTGGCAGAACGTCAGAAGATCGTCAAGAAGGCATTACAACTGCTCAATGACAAGCAAGATGAACTGGCTAGAGACATCACCAATGAGATGGGACGACCGATTGCTTTTACAGCCAAGGAAGTGACCACCGCTGTGGCCCGGGGCGAGTACCTTTTAAAAATCAGCAACGAAGCTTTGTCAGATACTCCGGGCGAGCCGCAGGAAGGGTTTAAGCGATTCATCAGAAAGACTCCTCTTGGTCCAGTCCTGATCCTGTTTCCATGGAACGTATGTCTTGCTATCCGACGATACACCAGATCTATAGCATGCATGTACTGATTCTTGTAGTACCCCTACCTCACCTTGGTCAACTCACTGGTACCGGCACTACTGGCTGGTAACAGCGTCGTCTTGAAGCCCTCACCGCAAACGCCGACAACAGCAGAGTCTGTCCACAAGATCTTTGTGGAAGCCGGACTTGATAAGGACGTTATCCAGTTCTTCCACGCCGGCGATTTCGATAAGATTGCCAAGCTTGTACAAGCGCCCGAAGTCCAGCTAGTCTGCTTCACCGGCTCCGTCGCTGGCGGTCTTGCTGTTCAGAAAGCTGCTGCCGGCCGTGTCGACTGTCGTGTAGGCCTTGAGCTCGGCGGCAAAGACCCGGCCTATATCCGGCCCGATGTCGACCTCGCGTGGGCTGCTGAAGAAATCGTCGATGGCGCTGTCTTCAATTCCGGCCAGTCCTGCTGCAGTCTGGAGCGTATCTACGTACATGAGAGTGTGCACGACAAGTTTGTCGAGGAAGTCAAAAAGGTTCTCGCCAGTTACAAACTTGGTGATCCAACAGACAAGGCTACACATGTTGGTCCTGTGGTCAGCAAAGCGGCGAAATCGCGCATCGAGGAGCACATCAACAATGCGGTGAAGCAGGGTGCACACAATGAGACACCAGCGAACGCTTCCTTCGAAAACCCACCCCCGGACGGCAACTACGTTGTCCCCACTCTCTTGACGAACTGCACCCAAGATATGCAGGTTGTGCAAGAGGAGACTTTCGGTCCTGTCATACCGGTGCTCAAGGTTGGATCCGACGAGGAAGCTGTCCAGAAAATGTCCGATAACCAGTATGGTCTGACAGCCTCAGTATGGACCAAGGACATCGCAAGGGGTAATGAGCTAGCTGATCATATCGAGGCCGGGACAGTGTTCATCAACCGCTGCGACTATCCGGCACCCGATCTGGCATGGGTGGGTTGGAAAGACAGTGGCAAAGGCCAGACATTGTCGCGCTTCGGCTTCGATCAGTTTGTGAAACTGAAGAGCTACCACGTGAAGGACTACCCCAAATGAGCCTGAGGACGACTGAAAAGTGTCGCTACTCGCTCACCCTACTTTGCTTTCCGAGTTGCACACCGACAATTGGCGCTCTGCATGATCCTATAGCAGAGCGTTGGTGACAGTTCGAACCACCCTGACACCCACGTCATATTGGGCGCAAAATAAGTCTGGGGCTACCTGGCAGATTGCTGCATATACCAAAATACAACAGGAACCCGGCGACAACCTTCTGCTGTATTATATAAGCAAAGTCACCCATGCTAGCGTGTTGGAAGTGTCGGTTTACATGCATACCTGGCTGATAATGCAGGTTTCAGGGTGCACGAACTACTCGGATGGTTGCAGAGTACGTGAAACGGGAGAACGACGCGACGCGTCAATGCAAGGCACGTAACACACCGATAATTTCATGCGCGCTCCACGACTCCGCCTTTGTTCTTGACCTCACCTCTCGACCTCGGCCACAAGTTTAACGGCAGAGTTAGGCTCGCGGAAGTCCAACGTTCAAAATGCATGGGCCCATGGCAATCTTGCCCCTTTGGGTGCCACTTGAAACATATGCTTGCACCTCGGGCCAAGACAATCAATGTTTCGGTCGGCATTCTCGAATAACTATATATCGCAAAAGGAGAAGCCCACAAAAGTCCCAAATATCTGTCCGAGGCAAGACTTGTCTATCCGTCATGGCAAAGGTTTGTCGTAGCACCGAACCATGAGTGCGCCACAGATCACCTTCCTTGATGCGTGCTGTTCAAAGCATTCCAGCAGTGTGGATCAAAGAGCCAGCCGAAGAATGCGGCTTCGAAGTTGACATGCGAGGGCAAAGAGTAAGCGAAAGCTTCGCGTGGCTCAAAGTTACCCAGGCAATCTCCTCTGACGTTGTCGCTATTTTGAAGTCGTCTTAACTTGCAGCTGTTGGCGTCCTGTTGGTTGGCATTCAACAGGCCTCTATACATTGGGCTCTGCGGCTCTCGTCACCCCCTGATGTCCTGAGTACCTTGCTATTACCCGCCACTTCCGCCGCTATTGCGCTTACTCCATATTACCTCTTGCAATTCCACGCCCTCCTGTGCCTGCTGTCAAGCGACAGCCGTGGTAGCATATACAGAACACACATGCTATCGTCCTCAGTCCCCGGCAGACTGTCTCAAAAACAGCCAGACACTCCTTCAACTAAACCCTGAGCTTGCACGTCAAAGAGAGTGCAATACCTGCAGTAGATCCACGAAATCTGAGATCTACAACGCCACCCTGTTCGTATCCGGAACATCTGAAACTGATATTGGCGAACAAAGTGCCGAGAGCTGTCTAAGTCGCGTGCTTTCCCGCTTTGCATCGTCGAAGAGACGTTGAATGAGAGTCAGACATCCTTGCCGCCACTCACGCTTGAGCCAGAAGCTTGAGTCAAAGGAAAACAATAAAGATGCAGAAAGCACCATCAACCATGGAGACCTTCCGAACAAGTGATATGCTCCAGGACGACAAACGAGAACAGGTCGAACAGGATCACGGAGAAGACCGAACCTTGGGTGCATCGCTTGGACGATTCTTTGGAGTCATGTTTTGTTGCATGAGCGGTTACGATGACGAGGTGGACGAGACGCAGAGAAGCCATAGGAAGCTGGAGATTGTGAGTATCCTTTCCGAGAAGCCAAGCAATGCTCACCGGGAGAAGTCGCTAAACAAGTATTGACAGAGCGCACCGACCGACTTCCGGAGAGAAGAAATGGATATACCTGGTCTGACAGAAGAGCAGTAAGTCGGTGCCCGACTCCACCTGTTGCACTTCCTAACCAGTTTATTTCCATTGTACAGAAGCAAAATGTATCGTGAAAAACAGCGCCGCGACGCTGAACGCATGTGGAACCATCTGCAACCACTTCGCTCCTCGCCCTCCGGCACCTTCGTGGAACGTCCTGCTCAAGCCTACCCAAGCTTCGAAGCCTTCACACAACCTCGCTCAGCACCCAAGCCCGGCCAACCAAGACGAAGCCCTCTCCGCGTCGACACCACCAACACCTCCGGCTCGCCTGTCGAAGACACGTCACCACCCAACACCGGGAGCACAGCAACTTATTCCTCACGCGCAGACTCGGCATACACCGCAGGCAACAACAACAACCAGGTGCGCTCCCCGCCTCGCCTCACAGAGCGGGTGAAAGCTCATTCCAGGATGATTTCCGACTCCTGGATCCCGGCGATTCGGAAGCCTTCCCTCGGAGCGAACAACTCCTCGGACACTTCTTCCCAACGGCCGTACCACCAGCCTCCGTACAAGGCGACCCTCCAACCCCACGATGTCGAGATGGCACGACTCGTGGACCCCAGTGTGGGTAGCAAGACGACGATCAACACCAGTGCGATGGACACGCCGATGGGCGAGGGCAAAATGAGTGAGGAGAGTAGCGTGTTCGAGACAAGGGTGAGTACGATGGAGAGTCACAGGGTCGACAGGTATGATTCGGGACTGAGTGGGAGGCGCGGGTATGTGATTTGATATGATCTAGAGATGATCTAGAGTGGCAGGAGGATACGGCGTTCAAAGGGTGGGGTAGAGAATGTGGTCTGGTCTGATCTGGTCTGGAGGCTTTGTACGAGGATGATGGATGGATGGATGGTTGGACGGACGGATGAACGGCGAACTGGGCTTGGCACAGCTTTATACCTCCTCATTGATTGATGCAATCGAGGCAATCTGGCGGGAATTCAGGCGGCGGGTTTAGAAAACTACGGGATTTTGGGTTGGGAATATGTCGCTGGCGAGGACCAGTCAGGGTTTCACTTCGACGGCATCAAGCCTTCTTCGAACACAACTGTAAGATACATGCCTCTTTGGCAGGAATTGAGAAACGGGAAACCTTTCGATCATTCGAAGTCTTCTGCGCCCTCATTAGGTATGCATGTGGCGCGAGCGAATTTGAGGCCCACAGGTTCGCATGTGCTAGCACGTTAGCGACTGGTCGCCTGCTACACGTTGACATGTGGAAAGGGTCGCCAAGCCAGTGGACAGTAGGGTGTTATTGTGTAACAAGGGCGAAGGTGTTTCCTGCTGCAGGTAGATTGTGGACAGGGGTTTGACATCGTGCAATCATGCAATCCGGAGTAAGTGAATTCGACACCAATACCGCCAGCGGTCCTCGCTATTCGAGGACTCATAGCCAGACGTAAAACAGCATTGCGATTCTCTCTATGCCCCGATACCTTGAGGGTTTTCAAGATTCTTGTGAAATAAAGATCCGCAGCCTTGGATAGGAAACACCAAAACAGGGTGGTGCTGCACCGTCGAGGTGTTTTTGGAATCGATACGTCTGACATCCGCTGTGTAGCATGCATCTTTCTATACCTTCTGACCATCTCGTTTCGGGCAAGTTGAGGTGAAAGCAGAGAGTTGAGTGCGTACGAATAACATTTTCGTGAACACTGCATGCAATGTGAAAAAAATGCTTCGATTCATAACCATCGTCAACTGGAATCATAGCGTGGCCAATCTTATTGCATGTATTGCTGCTTGAGGAGTGCTTGCAACACATATCCACGCGACCTTGGCTCCATGCACCAAAGCGCTTTGCGGCGTGCGGCATTATACCATTACCCGGGCCAGACTAGGTACGACTCCACTGCTCGTCGAAACCCATCCGCGATGGCTCGCAAGTCTCAGCAGCTTGAATGCCTTGTCATCTCAGCTTTCGCAAGCAGAGCTTAACAACCCTTCGCGACAGCCGGGAGATGCGGTTCTCGAGCTGTCGTTCGCGATCTTTACCTTGCCCGTTCGAGGCTTACTTCAGCCCAGTCCCGTGCATCTTCTGTGCCTTCTCGAAACCGACACCCCCTTTATAAGTGAACGGAGGCTTGAATATGAGGCAGACGAAATTGATCGCTGGACTCCGTTTTCACCTCTTGCAGTGTGGTCGCCAATCACCCATTGGCAAAAAGTCCGTCCCATCACCACAGTGCTGGAAATTCCATGGCAGACTATGCTGTCTCGTCCATAGCCTCGCCTCCCATCGGCAATCTTCCCTCGTTATACATCTTTTCAAGCCGCTGGACTTCTGCCAGTGTGCTTGCCTTCTGCACCATTTGCTGGAAGCGCTTTCTCTCCTCGTCCGTAATCTTGACTTTCTTCCTCGGCTCGGCTGCGTTGCCACCAAATATGCCACTGGTCGATTTCACGTGGCTGGTGATTGCTTTGGCTAATTCGGTGGGTTCGGAGAAGGTGCCGTAAATTTCCTTGGCCTTGGTCCGCTCGCTGTCCTTCACTTTCACGAAATCGAGGAAGCGCACTCGCGGGCAGTTCCATAGCAGCCAGTAGCGGTAGTTCTAACGCCATTTGGTCAGCTGAATTCTGGTTGTGAAGAAGCGGATAGGCGAGCGCGGGTCGTACGTACCTCTTTGCTGGCGACCGGATTGTCAACGAGACTCAGATAAGTAAGCTTTGAGAACCCGCGCAATGGAATGAGGTCCGAGAGCTCAGTCAAGTTGTTCTGCGTGAGAACGAGTGTGTGAAGGTTCGGAACACTCTTGCATGTTGATTCCGAGATGCTGGATATGCGGTTTTGTGCGCAGAGCAGAGTCTGAAGTCGTGGCGAAAGTGGGAAATTGCCGAGGGTCTGAATGGCATTATCGGTGAAGTCGATGCATTCTTGGTCCTTCGCGACACCCAGGTTCTCGATGGCTGGGATTTTGTGGCCTTGTTCACTATGTATCAACTAGCTCCCATTCAAGTGTAGTATCTGTCCTTTTCAAGACGGGTGGCCATACCTCGTAGATCGAGTTCGCGCTCATTCAATGGGTTGCTGTATGATAGCGAGTTCTGGACCAACTCCGCTGTGAGACGCATGCTGCGCGATGCCGAATAGGCGTCGAGTCGGATCCGGGCGGTCCGTGCGAGTTCGTCTGACCTGAAGTGGTGACTGAGAGGCTCCGGAAGATATGAGAGACTGTGCTTCGCGTTGTGATGAGATGTTGTGCTATGCAGTCCGAGAAGTCGCGTACAAAAGACGAGAATCTTTTGATGCGGAGTAGATCTTCTGGCGTCGTTCAATAAAGTTTTAAGGTTAGCTGCCGTACCACATGTTTTACCAACGGGGCATCGACATCTCCTAAGCGCCGACCAGTTCACCACCCATGCAAAGGCGTCTCGCCTCGATCAAGGGTGCAGCGGCTACGCCTGTAGCCCGTCTGCAGTGTTAGTGATGGACAGAGATGGCCGAATTTTTCTTGTGCCCCAAGGATCCTTTTCTGTGATCACCAATCGGCCCAGGATCTGGAGATCGTTCGTGGGATTGAACTCTGGGCCTTTTTGCACTTCGAGATGCTATATAGGCATTCGGGGTTATTGACACAGTGATGGGCACAAGACTGGCACCTAGAAGGTTATTCTTGGCTTGCTGTATAGTCTTAGCCATTAGATATTGGTACACTTCATCCCCAGGGAACCAGGGTTGGTTGCTTTTATCGAACGGACAGATTACAAAGGATGCTGATAAGTCTTTTCAGAAACTATCGGCCTCAGCCCGTCCATACTTTCTCAGAGAAGAAACGATATCTCTGGTGCCTTCCAACATGCCTGGGATGGCTACTCTGCCCACTGCTTTGGACATGACACGTTCCATCCCGTCAGCAATACCTGCGACGATGACTTTGGAGGTTGGGGAGCGACGACTATTGATGCAATTACGACTGCAATTATGCTAGGCAAAGAAGATGTGGTTGTTCGAATTTTGGGATTTATCTCCACATTAGACTTCACGAAGGTTGCAGGTGGCTCCAGGATTCAACTTTTTGAAGTTGCTATTCGACATTTCGCTGCTTTGATCTCTGCTTGGGATCTTCTGAACGGGCCTTATCGCACTATGTTAAAGGACGAAGCGTTGAGAGAATCGTTGTACGCACAGACAGTCAAGCTAGGAGAGTCATTGAGCTGTGCCTTTGACACCCCGTCAGGTATACCGCGGAACTGGGTAGGCTACCATTCATAGAGGTTTTCGGTACCGGCAAGCTGATACCTGCTCTTCGCTTCTATAGGTCGACCCGGCTCTGTGCAAGTCCGATGATGGAACGTCCAATACGGTAGCTGGAGCAGGCACATTGATCCTGGAGTTCAGCAGATTATCGGACCTCACAAGCGATCCTAAGTACGCCCGGCTGGCACGGAGAGCGGAGTCTTACCTTCTCAATCCTCATCCCGGCGAATATGAGATCTGGCCCGGCATTGTTGGCTCCTTCGTAAGCGTTGAGAACGGCGATCTCGTCAATACCAAGGGCAGCTGGGGTTCCCTGGCGGACTGTAAGCAAGCCTCGCAAAAGCACAACAGAGCTGAGTCATCCCGCTGATACTGTCCACAGCATTCTACGAATACCTGCTCAAAGCATACGTATACGATTCAGAAGAATTTCCCTTCTACCTCGAACGTTGGCTAGCAGCCGCCGACTCCACAATCAGGTGGGCCAAAATTCCTCACCCAGCTCGCCAAGAATATGTATTCCACTGACTTTTCCCAGATACATAGGATCTCATCCCTACGGCCAACCCGAATGGACCCTCATGCCTTATTGGGAGAGCGACAAACTCTCCAACTACATGGACTCACTCTCCTGGTTCGTAGGTGGCAACTTCATCCTCGGCGGAATGGTGACCTCGAACCAAACCCTCATCTCCTACGGCCTCTCCATCGCCAACACCGCAGGCCACATCTACCACTCTACTCTCACTGGCCTCGGCGGAGAGTACGTCGCCTGGACGACAGACTGCTCATCAAACTGGTCGGAGGACTGCGACGCCTCGACTTCCCTCCGCATCACCAGCGGAGAATTCAAGTTACGGCCCGAGGTCATGGAGACGTGGTATTACGCTTATCGCGCGACCAAAGATCCGAAGTATAGGGAGTGGATCTGGGAGGCTTTCGGCGCGATCGAGAAGCATTGCAAGACTGAGACGGGGTACAGTGCGATTCGGGACGTGAATCTCGAGCGCGGTGGGGAGAAATTGGATTCCATGGAAAGCTTTCTTTTCGCTGAGGTGTTCAAGTATGCTTGGTTGGTGCATTTGGAGGATGACAAGAGTGATCTGCAAGTACAGCATAGTGGGACGGGAGGGAAGAAGAATACTTGGGTGTATAATACTGAGGCGCACCCTTTCAAGGTTGTTGGAACGCCGGTGTAAGCTTTACGCTAGTAAGGAATTTGAGCGGATGAGGTATGTGGATGCGCATTTAGAGTTTCGCCACGTGGTACACGTACAGTACATGTACCAGTAGATGCGTGTCTTGAAGCATGTTCTAGGGTTAGTATGAGGCGTATCTGCTTCGTCAAAGTAGTTTGCATCACGCTTGTCAGTACCGAATGATCGTGTTATGCGCACCAACAACTGTAGGTCTATAATGTGCATGTGTGTAAAAATTCGTCATCATTAGCTCGTATGGTACAGAACAACTTATGGCTCTAAGGCCCCAGTTCATATCTCACAGTGTATCTGTGCCCCAGCTCTTGCGGCTTGTCGAAACCAGTCAGCTCATACGGAAGCAGATCCTGACTGGGAGCCTCCGCAGGGACATACTCTGCCCATCGATTGTCTATGTGGGATGGCGGCCCACCTGGCCCCTCTTCGGACTTTCTGCTTGCCGATATTCTCAGTTCAGTCGCGCTAGGTATCTTTGACAGACTCTTTCGTCTTCTTCGCAGGATGACAAGCACTGTGAATGCCGCCATTGCGCCCACTCCTACGGCGCTGCCGGCAACAGCCCCGGCCAGTGCTCCTATAGATATGCCCTTCCGTTTGACTGTAGTTCTTATGCTACTGGACGTAGAGTTGTTCGGTGTCATTGTCGCCATCGCAGGAGCCTCGGTGGCGCTACCATTGCTATTGATGTTGAGATGTTCTGAGCAACTGCCGCCTATGGCAACGAGTCGCGACTCAGTGGTATCGTTTGCCTGCCACAGAGTGTAAGTCTCGGCATCCAGGTCAACCGTGAGATAGGCGGAAGAGAAGAACTCTTTTCCGATGATCGGCACGTCGTTCGAATTGCCATCCTCTAACGGAGCCATGAGGAGGACAGATGCCGTCGAGTTAGACACAAGGGCGCCTGATGGACTGATGTACTGATCCGGCAGTACAAGTGCCTCGTTGGGTATCGTGGTGCTGAACCCTGTGCTCAGGCCGATAGTAAGATCACCTGTATAGCTGTGGCTTGGTTAGCACCTCTCCCGGATCTTTGGCGCTCGCGCATACCCACACATCCTTTGGGTCCCATGTCGGCGCGTACCAATGAACACCGAGAGAGTTATTGTCGTATGGTACGGTGTCAGTGAATGCGAGCAGACGGTCCCAGTAGACTCTAGGAATATTCATGACCTCTGGAAAGTCTGGCTGGAAGCAGGCTGAGAATGAGGAGCCAGCGAGCAGATTAGCCTTGGTGCCATTCGGGAAGCCCAGTGTCATACTTGATACGATGACCGACATGCCAGAAAGACACGCGGGCGAAGGTTTGTTTAGTGGTTGGGTGAAATTCTGCCCGGTCACCTTCGCGGCATCATATCCGCCAAAAACAATCTGGCCATCTCTAGAGGCTGAATCCGTTGCACTTTCAATGCCGTACCAGTACGACCAAGATCGGGATGCAATGTGCCCTGCCCCTTTGAGAGTGCTGAGTATGGTTGAATTCTGTCCGAGCCCTATGTTATTCTGGGTGTCGAATCGTCCGCCGAAATCGAAACCAGGCATCCCAATAGGAAAGTCCTGGAGGCTATGATTTTCCACTTGCAAGGTGTCTGTGACCCATTCGTTGAACCATATATGAGTGCCTAGTGCGCGAGTAGTATCGCTCGGGTCACCGCCTGCTTCGTACACATCTTCTTTGGCTTCCGAGGTGGACGAAGCGCTGGGATCGTAGAAGCCTCCTCGCTGAGTGAGGCATTGCGCCTCTGTAGAATTACCAAAGCAGAATGGATCGCTGGTATTGTATACCTGCCAATTGTCAGTAGGGACGATTTGAATTTTTGAAGCTGTGCTGGTCTCCTACCCAAGTGTCGTTGAGATATCTGGACTTGGTGTCAGCATACTTTAGCAGCGTGAAAGACAACACACAGAACATACCCATGAACCATGAAGGAGAAGTGCTGTTTCGGAGTCCCAATGGAGGCTGGAACGCCTCGCATCGTTTTGCCATTAGACAATTGTACATTAGTGATTGGTAAAGCAATTGGTGTTGGTGCTGAACATGCTGATCTTGACGCAGGGCTCCCAGAGACCGCACAAGCAAGTAGACTAGGCAACAGAGCGAGAAGCAACATAGTCCTCACAGAAATGAATGTAGAAATACAAGACTCGCGAAAAGAAGGACGTGCTGAGAAAGGACGCCTCGTTCAAATCCATACTGAGTGATGATTTCCAGCTGAACTCGTTCGCTGCAAGCACTGGAGAAGGTGGTAAGGCAACAGACCAGTGGGTCGACGCTCATTGCACTTTGACGGTCTTCGCTTGACGAGGCCATCGCCAATGAGATGGTTGATATTGGCGCGCAAGAGAATCTTGCAGCAGACTATCCTAAGAGTCCTTGCAGGCCACGGTGACAGCGCACGAGGTCCATCGTGCCACGGAGAAGAATGCCTCGTATCGCCAGGAAGCGGCACAGCACGACTACGCCGCCCAGCTGCCGAAGCGTCTCTGAAGTCGGAAGACTGTGCCGTTGATGCCAATGACGAGATTGCAGTGATGGGTCCGCAGGGGCGAGCATGGTGGAGACTATGATCCAAGAAGTGACAGAAGTCGTGGAGTTACCGCAGCCTTAACGCAGTTAAGGTATGCACTAGAAGTGGAAAACGGGTACATCCGCAGCACGAGTCATGTGCTTCACATGCGTCCAGTCTTCTAGAACTCTTCCAGTCCCACACCCTTACAGAACACGCGGACTCACCGACGGCACTACCTCCATTGCACCTTCGAGCGACCACTCCAAGACCACCCGAACAGACACGCACCATGGGCTCGGTTGTCATCCCACATCTCGTCACCGGCTGGCATGTTGACCAAGCCATCATGTCTGAAGAGGATCGCCTCGTCGTCATCCGCTTCGGCCGTGACTGGGATCCCGATTGTATGCGCCAAGATGAAGTCCTCTATAAGATCGCCGACCGTGTCAAGAATTTCGCCGTCATCTATGTCTGCGACCTCGACCAAGTCCCCGACTTCAAGCAAATGTACGAGCTCTACGACCCGGTCACCCTTATGTTCTTCTTCCGCAACAAACATATGATGTGCGATTTCGGTACCGGCAACAACAATAAGCTGAATTGGGTTTTGGAGGACAAGCAAGAGCTTATCGATATCATTGAGACGATCTACAAGGGTGCTAAGAAGGGAAGAGGTTTGGTAGTGAGCCCGAAGGACTACTCCACTCGTTATAGGTATTAGGACCACCGGGTGAAATGGAGACTACGCTCGGAAGGCAGGACGTGGCGGACCGTTGCGCCTGCCGAACTGCCGTTCACGACATATAGTAGTGGATGGGAATCAATTGGGCATAATAAAGCATCTCGCTGGCGCCTTCTTTCCGCTCCGTACTGAGGACGATGGCACTGATCTGGTTCTGCGACTGCGATGGAGCGACTTGGAGCCCGGGATAGTTCGTGGTCTGGGTACCATATGAATGAAATGAACGTATCTCTAACCCCAGTCTCAAGCTCGGTCGATACGGCGAATCGATTTGTAATTTTCGACATCACTCCACGAAACGTTGAGTGCACTCAACCGCCACGTAACTTCTGTGCACTGAATCGATCTACGAATGTCATAACCGCTCATCTTTAAGGCCCGGAACCAAGGACCCGAGTGCTTGGCTTAAACCAGACAAACTCGAATGACAACGGGAGAGATGCGAAAGGCAGGTCGTCAGGATGTCCACTGCAGAGACGGCAAGTCCGCCACGCTACATATTATTCTTGCTGGGCTCTGATCCGAGTTGTCAACCTCGGAGCCACATCTTGGTCTTGTCAAATGATGTGGAGGTTCCTTGTTGGCTTTAGGTGGAAGTGAGAAGACAGCCAACGCACAACGCACCAGAAGGTTGCAAGCATTCTTGTGACTCTTTCGTTAGCCGAGCCGAGCTCGCGACATCCTACGCACCTGCAACAGGCCATCATCCCACTGTTGGAGTCATCTGAGTTCGAATGGCCTACTGATTCTTCCAACTTGCATTTGGAGATGAGAGATGGATCACGTCAGAAGGCATCTTAATGAGTGTCCTATCCAAATCCGAACGTGCTCACCATATCTTAGACGACAGTTTGGGGCCTGACACCGCCTTCGGAGTCCGTTAGATCTGAGACATCTGCTGGTGGCTGTGCCATCTACTCGTGGTTTGCGGGCATTGCTGTTTGGCTTTGGGGGCGATGTGCGATGCACCAGTTCTTGCAGAAGTCGACCTCAAAATGGGAGTTGGTTGTTGGAATATTACGCTTTCAGGCTGGCAGCTTGCAGTCGATCATGGAATAGTGCAGCGGCCATACGGATGTGGACTCATTGCTGCTGCCGCTAGGAAAGGCTCATCAAGTGCCCTGCGCCAGCATTTACTGCAACTCAGTCGCAGTCAGCCGTTGAGATATCTTATCAGTCACTCTGAGCGGTCAACCCAACGCTGCACGAATTGCCAGAATGCACAGCGTGGGATCTTCTTCCTTTCGCCTGGGTGGGCAAAGCGAGATCCAATGAGCTCCATTATGCGCTTTCCCAAACTTGAGCACTTTGATTTCAGTCCTCGTAGCGCAACTAGATGTCCTCGGGGAAGAGCTGTCTTGGCAGTGCAGATCCCACTGTCGAACCAGTTAGCGATGACAGAGAACCCAAAGTCAGCTGTTAAGCTTCGACCATGCTTTGCTAGGCGATGCCGTACCAAATACAACACAGCTAAGGTCCGCGAGGCTGCAAGGCTGAGTGCTTAGTCACCGAATCTGAGGACATCTGAAAATCCTCTGCCTATATATCCTGCACGACTCACGCCAATGTTTGTATCATCTAAACCAAATTGGTTGCAGACATTGACTATACAACCGACAGGCATCGAAGCACCAACAGACCAAGATGCACTTGGACAACTTATTGATCGGCCTACGAGCGGTCACGGCTCTCACCCAACCTTCCGTCACTCCCAGCCTGCGCCATGGCATCGCGATTCCATCTGCCACAAGCTTTCAGGCTGTTGAGGTTGTGCTGTCTTCGACAACAGCAGACTCGATGCTCGGCACCAGTATTCCACAGGTGTCGCAATCTCCGAAGGCCGCTGATATCACAGAAACTCTGATAACTTCTGAAGCTGCCGAAATAACAGAGGCTTCTTCCAGGATTATCGTCACACCCGGTACCAGCGTTCCACAACTTTCCGCAGCTTCTACGAGCCTTGATGCCTCAGGAGTCTCCGTGACCGCTCTTGCTGTCGAAAGTGCAAATAAATCGACTGCAGTAACATTCACTGCAGGCACCTCATCGATCTCGGTAGCTTCTAATAAAACCGGAACGCACCCGGCATCATCTACGAGTTACGATGCTCCACGAAATTCCTCGGCCCTCGATTCCACCGAGGATGGACAGACGTCCACGGTCAAGGCGTCCATCGTTGTCTCGCAAACATCGACAACGATCCAGGATGTCGACTCTCCGCAAGTGTCTTCGGCGCCTTTGCAACAGGCCTCACAAACTCTTGCCGCTGCTGGTTCCGACACAACATCAACAGCTCCACCATCTTCTGAGCTCGGCAATTTTTATGACTTCGAAGACGGCGACTGCGATCAGGTCTGCAAGCAGCGAATTGAGTACGCGACCGCCGTCAACGCGGCTAGAACCGGCGTCTTCCTTGCAATGAATGCTTATAACGGGTCCAGAGAATGGTGCCTGGAGCAAAATAACGACACGTGCCCAGATATGATCGACTCGACGTGCAACAAGATCGCTGCAAGGCTGGTTAAGGAGAACACACGCGCCCTCGCAAAAAAATCTTGTGGCTACGACTGTTTCGCTCGCATACTTGAAGTTTCAAGCAAGACTGCAACTTACTGGGCTCTGGATTTTGGAACTGACATCTTCAAAGACTCTGGTCTACCTGTCGACCCACCGATGCTTAACCAAGTGCACGCATTGATGAAATCTACGTCAAGGCTGCCTGATGATAACAAAAACATGCTAAACCAGACGGCATTTGAAAATGCGCTGCAGACCCAGCAGAATAGCAACTGTGAAGGACATGACGACAATTGTCCTTCGATCGTTGGACTTTCTGTTGGTCTTGGCGTTGGAGTCCCTGCGCTTGCTGGTGCAGGTTGGATTCTCGGAAAGTCTCCCGCGGTCCAGAACTTTTTCAGGTCGCTGGCAACAGAAGGTGTCATGCCGGCGGAGGGCTGGCTTGGGAATCTCCTTAACGTCTTCAGACCGATTGCTGAGGTACCCGCAGGACCACCTGCCCCACCTGTGGAACCTGTAGAGCCGCCTGCAGCAGGTCGACCATCGCTGTATGAGCCCAGACCGCCCTCCGGCGGATGGGGGGTCCCAGAACCACAAACACCCGCCCAGATTGCTGCTGCACAAGCAGGACAAGATGCAGGACAAGCGGCTGCGAGTGAGGAAGCCGCCATGTCGGCGATGCAAATGCAATTAACGCAAGGAGGCAACGCACAACTGTTCGAGGACGCCCCCAAGCCCGAGACTTTTGAGAACGCCTTCCAGGAGGACCTACCGAGTAATATCAACAACTACCCAAAAGACCGAATATTTCGCTCTGAGGATATGGACCCATTTACTGGAAGGATGGAAAACTTGTTCTGGAGGCAGATAACGCCAAAAGCCAAGCCCAAGGCACAAGCGTACCAAAAAGGGTGGCGACTTTTCCAAATGTGCTCGGAAACTGGTGAATTGATCGACTGGAAGGCAGGACATCCAGTCACTGGGGGTCCCCAACCTCACAAAACAAAGCGGTGGCGAAAGGCCAGCGAGCTTCGTCCGGTGGACAACCAATATTGGCAAGAAGTCCAATCCCAAGCCCAAAAGGCTCTGGAGGGCACCACAAGGGTGCTGAGAACCACGGACGGTATTATTCTCGACAGTTTGGGCCAACCTGTCATCTCCGTAGGTGGCGTGCCGGTCGGCGTTACAGCAGTGACACGCGAGGAAACGATTGCTGCTGGACGAAGTGCGATTGACGGATTCGAACTCAGCTTGGATACTATCGAGGAATTTTCTGAAGATCTGTCGGATGATGCAAAGAGTGCTGTGAATAAGCTTTTGACCGGCGCAGGAGACCTGCTTTCGTGGACAGTGAGCGGAACAGGAACCGACAATGGATTGGAATTGACCACGCAAGAGGAGTTCAATAAGCCGAAGCCAAAGGCGCCGGAGCCTGACCCGCCTCGACACCACACGACGAGCACAGCTTCGGCGAAGTCGAGCCATGAGACTTTCACTTCGGCTTCACACTCCCACGAGACGTCTGCCACTAATAATTCGGCAACGAAGCACTCTTCTTGGCGACCGTCAGAGACTTCTTCGAATCGCAACTCCCGGACCATTTCAAATGCGGCTTCCTCTTGGCGACCGTCAGAGACTTCTGCGATCAGCAAGTCCAGGACCACTTCACGTACGCCTTCCTCCTGGCTATCGACAAGAGCTTCAAGCCATTCGCCTGCTTCGGTTTCGGAGACCTCGAGTTCTCTGCTTTCAGCAAGCGCCTCATCCTCGTCAAGCAGCTACTCCTTGGCTACGACCGCTTCATCTTCGCATACGACGAGTTCTCTGCTTCCAGCAGGCTCCTCATCCTCATCAAGCACGCTCTCTGTGGCCGTGAGCACTTCATCCTCGAACTCGACGAGCTCTCTTAATTCAGCAAGCTCCTCGTTCTCGTCAAGCACCTATCCCATGGCCGCAACAACTACGGCAAGTACTTCAGGCTCGATGATGACCTCATCTTGGGCCACAATAAGCACCTCGCTCCCTGTGTCAGTCCATTCGACCACCACGTCTTCCGGTTCTGTCACAGCCAACGGAACTCAGTCGAACACCATGGTCACATCGAGCCGCATTCCCATCCCCACAACATTTGTGACCAAAACGTCCATGCCCACAGCAGCCAATCCTTTGACAACAGCTGCCGACGGCTCCGCGATACCAGCAGGCGACTGTGGCAGTACGCCTGAAAATCCGTGGTATCCATTCGCTAGCGAAGACGACTATATGTGTCAACTTGTGGCGCAACGCACTGATTGTCCGTGTACGATGCACCTCCCATCGACAGCGGCCTACACTCCGCTGACGGAGACTGCTTCGCCAACTCCTGGTACAGATCTCTCCGCGATGCCGACAAGAGATTTCGGTGCAAGGCCAGGAACGCCGTGGTATCCTTTCGCCAGCGAGCAAGAATACGAGTGCGGTATGCATCTACACGACAGCGGGTGCGAGAGACTGTTTGCTTCTTTGTAAGGGTCATCTTCGTGAGTAATGGCGTGATTTGATTGTCCTAAGAAGGGGTGAAGAGAGGGAGTGGAATACTGGATTGGTCTTTATTTCGATAGCGTTCCATAATCGAAAATGATAGTGATCGTAGTGGAAGCAACAGTGAAACCAAGTGCCTTGGTCTCTCTACGTCTTAGTGCCTGAAACTTTAAGATACTTGGCTGAAGAATGCGCAGTAGCGTTCCTGAATACTCGTCCTTCGTTCGTGAGAAACTGGTCCAACGCCGGAGTCGTCTTAACAGGTACAGATCGTGGATTACGTGCCGAGGTGAGGTCAGTGCTAGACATTAGCCTGTGTGGGACGCATGATCCAACGGTGAGCCTGCAATAGATCGACAGCTTTGGTCGTTCCGCAGTGACCAAAAGTCAAGAGCTGCATGTGATGTGAGGTCGCTCTCCATTTGGAAGATGTCGGTAGCCGGCTCGACCCGTCCGCATCATTGCCTGAGCTTTTTTTCTGTCCCGGCTAGCGTCCGGCTTGGCGAACGCGAGTATAATTGTGTTCGCACTCTCGATCCATTCTTTCTCTTTTCATGTCGACTTTGTAAGTACCAAACCACCCCTATACTTTCCCGCGAACGCCATCTAACCACATGCACTCAATAGACTTCATAGAATCATTTCTATAGTAAACGTCCACAACTGTACTTCTCAAAGAAGCTACAGACTCCAACCTGGCTGATGAGTCGAACCGCGGTGCCCAAGAGTGATGCCGTTGTGGTGGCAGCTTCGTGCTGTTGCTGGCGATGATCTCGCCCTGCTCGAGCGTCTGGCTTCGGCCGGCTCTTTCAGGTGGGTGCTGTCGGTCGTCTGACAGGTCTCCTTTTCATCAAGTGTTTGGTCGTTTGACTGGGGCTTGAAGAAGAATTTTCCAGCAGCGCACATGAGTATGCACCCTCGAGGATGATCATTGATAGCTGGCGACATGGATAACTGAGTCGTGACCACCAAGGACCACGCCAGCGACAACATCTAGACTGCTGTTCGCTGCTGGCCGTCATGGCCTACCAACCTTGCGAGTCTCAATACGGACTGCTTTCGAGGAGTGCCAGCACACCTTCCCTCAACGTGCCTTCTCGGCCGGCACGACATGTAGACTGGAAGCTATTGGATGCAATGGTGGTCAGCTTGCCAATAAGGCGGAGGAAAGGGTACAAGGTCAGTCAGGTAAAACAAGTTGTTTAAGCACAGTGAAAGCACACATGGAAGAATGTATCAGCGCTACCAGATTGTGCGGTGAAAATATTTGTATGAATTGTGCGCGCTATAGCTACGTGTTGAACTAATGCACCCACTACTCGACGCATTCAAGTCCGACTTGGGGCAATGTGCTGAGCGGATTCACGTGGCAATCCAGTGTCCTCCTCAACCGTGGCGATGTTCCCAGTTCCTTATCCGCGACGCTCTTCTGGCCCACTGCTTGCTGGGAGGAAAGGCTTGACGGCGTCAACGAACTCTCATCACACCAGCCAAATGTCCATATTTCGTGGTCCTCCACAGCGATGCAAACCGTGCACACAAGCTTCCAGAGGACCATAGCCATTGCGCCTTCGCATATCGTAACATCCAAAGAGCTCGTCAATACCTCCATGTCTCTTGTGCTATTGCTAATGATAAAGAGACGAGCACCAAGCCGTCCTTCTGAGACTGATGCGAACAGTCTGGAAGTGACGCTTACGCTGAACAAGGCCCAAGGTTCCCAGCTCAGGCGTATACGGTAGATAGACAAGTCGTCTTTGCCCCTGATCGCTTTCTGCTCCGTGATCATTCTCCTTTCAGGATTTTCTGCAAACTTAAGTCAGTATGCCTTCCGAAATGACACCATGGAGTAGAAAGGAAGATGAATTTCTGGTCAGTAAGACTAATCGTAAGTCTGTCAACGCCGCATGCGGCTACAGATCTAGAGCTAAAGAATGTCTCATCATGCAAGAATCCCCGAAAAGGGAAGAGAGTGAAAAGTGCACTTACCGGGAAGTCATGCCTCCTTTGCACGGCGGTCGATATTTATCCATCGCCAAATCAGCATAATTGGGGGATCAAGTCGCCACCAAAAACCCAGAACACCTTGCTAAAGAGCCTGGCGAGGAGTCAGTCAACCCCAATCATTCTCACGATACCGCGTGGCGACCATCTCACTCACCATTTCATATCGTCATTGACCATCATTTCCATGATCGATCTCCTGCTGCAACACAATCGAGTACACCGAAGCCTTCAACAACGTGAACACAGTCGCCGTCTTCCTCTCGAGCACCGTCAACGAGTCCAAGATCTCAGTCGAAGGCTTTGCAGCGAGGTCGTTGAGCACATTCGCCAGCTGTGACGAAACACGACATCAGCATTGAATGCACTCATAACGCCTTACATCTCCAAGCCCGTTGTAAAGTCTTGTCTGACGACCCACTCACATCATCCAAATTCCCCACCAATTTGGCGTACTCGTCCAGAACTTCCTGTTCCAGCGGCGACAAAGAATCTTCAGGATCCTCGTGATTATGGGAGGAAGACGCGCTCGCGTTGAAATCGGCCATATTCATGATTGGAAAAAAGCGGCCAGCGCCTTATGTGTGTGACATGAGGGAACGCGGTAGTGTTGGAAGTGTATAGAGAAATTTGCAGACGCGCAAGAAACAGACGGAGGAAAAAGTCGCGTCTCAGGCTTGGCGTGGATAGCCACAGGCACAACAACACAAGTGGCTTGGGACATCCACAATCTGACTTTCGTCTCCAGATCACGCATTCTTAGATATACGCAAGGCTGCTGTGCTGATGTGATCGAGCCTCTGTGAGCTCTGCGATGCAGTTTCCGATATCAGCAGCAGTCTGCTATCCGAGAAAAGCCTCGATCACCATCAATAAGATCTTACGCCTCATCAAGCCGTGACGCTCAGCACTTCAACCCACTCCCTCACTCCCCCTCGGAATACCAATTGAGGTCCCTCACGAGTTCGATGGACGGTGACTGTGCCCGCGATACAGGCAAAAGACCACCACTGGTTTTGTACGAATGGCTCACAACCCCATTCGCGTGAAATCTTCCGGGCTCAACGTACCGCCCACAGATCAGGATTCCACAGGCTGCGCAGCCTTCACAGCCTTCGATCTTTGGAACGGTTGAGTAGTAAATTCTGTCATGGAGAACAGCTGAAAGTAATGGTACAGCATTGGATACACAGCGTCAGAGCAGCTGTCTCGAATGTACATGACCGACAAATTTACCGTTTGCAACATGCAGTCCGCGAGCAACCGTGAACCTAAAGAAGCGAGAGTCTATATCTGTAGATCGTCATCAGACATAAACACCTATTTACAGCATCCCCGTCGTGGGGACGAGGGGAAAGGGCGGGACACTGGATGCGATCTTCTCCGCCCAGACGCATGTCTGCTGAGCCGCTGCCGTCGCTACCGGTGCTCTTCATCCCCGTCGTGGTGCAGAGTTACACTGTTAAACTCCTCAAATGGGTCTGCGATCTCCCCTCCAGGCGTTTCCAGCCCGCTATCAAGTGGGACACCCTTCATCTTACTGGCTGGCGTTCCAAACCCTTTGTTAACTCCCGTGGTGGCTCCATTGCCAATGTCAATTGATTGAGACTCCTTCACATTGCGGAAATTGATAGTATCAATGCCACGGCCTTGGTTGGGAATAATAGGCGGTTTCGAATGTCGAAGAAGCGCCCATGAAGTGTTTCGGAAGAAGGGATGGGACTTGACGTCAGATGCGCCAGCGCGCGAACCAAGACGCCGAAGCTCGTCCTTGATGAGCAGCTTTCGGATAAGTGACTTGCACAGACTGCAGCAGCAGAATTAGCTATGGGAAAGCGAAGTCGCCAAAGGATTCTACACTTACTTGGAAATGTTTCCGTTCGGAGCATTGTTTCCTTCCGGAAATGGTACTTCGTCTCTCAGGATGTTGGCGAAGGTCGCGTTACGGTTCTTGCCTTTGAACGGGGTGGTACCGAAGAGCATCTCGTAGATCAAGATGCCGAGTGTCCACCAGTCGACAGCGCTGGTGTGTCCGCAGCCCTTGATGACCTCCGGCGCAATGTATTCCTCCGTGCCAACAAATGAGTTCGTCCGGAAATTTGCAATACAGCTCTTCGTGTCGATCGTTGGCATGTTGCTGGGGTTCGGATTGCTTGTGATACCACCACTGGCATTTCGACCGCCAGCCATGATCATGCCCGGAACACCTCCCGGGTCCGACTGTTTGGAAAGGTCGAAATCGGACAACATGATGTGTCCCGACTGGTGCAGCAGAATGTCTACATTTAGCGGTCAGCCTCCTTGTCCAGCTTCATCTCCTGGCCAATACCTACTCTCTGGTTTCAAGTCTCGGTAGATGAACCCCATGAGGTGGAGGTATTCCAAGGCCGCAGTGACTTCGGCAGCGTAGAACCTGGCGGCATCCTCATCTACACACTTATTCGGCCGTGTCTGGAGAGCTCGGAAGAACTGGTGGATCCGTCAGCAAACTCGTGTCGCGGCAAGGCAAGATAAAATAGCTGACCTCTCCGCCGCTACAGTATTCCATGCACAGATATAGATGATCCTCTGACTGGAACGAGTGGTATAATGTGACAATGAACGGATGGTTACTGGTGGCCAGGATTTCCTGCTCAGCAAGGGCTCGCTTGATCTTGTTGCGCTTGATCATCTCTTTCTTGGACAGTACTGTGTTTGTGTCAGTCTGCGCCGCACATGATCATCAATGAACCACACCTTTCATGGCGTATAGCCTCGCACTCTTCTTCTCTCTGACAAGGTACACTTTGCCTACATCTCCTTTTCCAATCAATTTGATCTTGTCGAAGCTGCCAGGGCCGACCTCCACATTTCGGACCTTGATGCTGTTACTACTATAGGTCCGTCTGAAGGCTATGCTGTTTCGCAGTTTGCCGGGCGTGATAGGCCCGTTGATGCCAGGCACGGGAAGCAGGTCTCCATTTTGCGGCACTGTCTCCACCATGCTCAGCGCACTCGTATTGTTATGCTGCCCGAGCCCGTTAATCTTTGGGGTCGGGGGTGTTGTTTCAAACTCCGCAGTTTGAGGTCGACTGTCTGCATTCCCGCTCTTGCCCTTAAACAAGCCTTGTGCATTTGGGGCGCTCGCAACCCTTCTGAGCTTCCTGGCCAGCTCCTCCTTCCCACTCGTGCCATTCGCGTCTTTGCCTAGATTGCCGGTGGATATTTTCTTCGACATCTCAGGTGTGTCAGGTGGTGAGGGTGGTATACTGCTGTCATCGTGATGCCGTAACGCAGGTGGGCCTTGGTGCTGGAAGTACGGGTTGGCATGCGCGGTCGGGCTCATGCCGTCGTCGAGCGGATTGCCCTCACTTGCGACAGTAGTGCTTCGGGAGCGGCCGATGTGCGGGATGAATCTGCTGTGCCTGAGACTACTCTTGTTATCCTTGTGAAGGGAAGGCGGAGTGCGAGTGCCTTCCTCCAGACTGTTATCGCCGTTCAGCGAGCCTTTCTCGCCGTTCACATGGCTGTTGTCGTGGGTTTTACTGGAGATGCGGAAGAAGTTCTTGATCTTTTGACCGGCGCTGTGGTTGCCATTGTGTTTGGTGCTCGTACTGCTGAAGACTCGCTTGCCGCTGGCCGGCGCATCAGAAGTGGCGGACGGCATGGTGGTGGTCGTGTATCGGTGCGGCGGTCGAGCTCAAGCCATGCTTCCGCTGCCTCGGATGGCCGGCGGGGAGGCTGTGCTAGGAATGGTGTTGCTCTGCACTTGAAGTTCTAATCGAGGCCAGACGGAGACGGCAGAGTGGGGACTCGCTCTCAGATACGTCGGCCGGCGAGTGCAGGTGCAGGTGCGGGTGCAGGTGCGTTCGGCAACGTCGACGGCTGCTCGTAAGCCTCGCTCGTCTCGTCCACCGTCGGTCAGAGGTTGTGAGGGATGTGCGAAGTGTTGTGCTTCGGGTGGATCGTTGCCCAGTGCTGGAGGTAAGGTAACTTCGTCCTGGATGTCGCAGCACGAGGCAGCTCCGCTCCGTGCCTGGAACAAATCGGCTGCTTGCTGCCGGCTCGTGGACCTTCAACGAATGCACCTCGTCGATCTGGTCCGGTGGGGAAAGCGGATAGGAGCACAGGAGCACAGGAGCACTGTCTTTGATGGCGGTGCCCGCTACCAATTGCAGATGTTATTACATAGCCCACACCCGTACAGCCAGGAGTCTGGGTGGTGGTGACGTCGCCTTCTCCTGCGCTGCGCCGTCCTGCCTACGACCGCTCGCCGCACGCTTGGTAATCCAAAGGACCACCCACCACCTTATGCTTTGCACCGGAGAAGTCGGCTCACCAAAACGCTTGGCTGAACATGCTGGAACCTGTTATTACTTGCACCTTTGGGTCTGATTTGATCTCCTACGCGTCCCTGTTTTCTGGATAACGCCGGGTTCTCCTGGTCTCCACAACCCTTCTCCTGAGCAACAACCCACAATACATGTAATGATTATACAGCCGCGTAGGCACATGTTAGGAGTGGTCCGATGTAGTAGCAGCAACATCGTGGTCAACAGCTCTGCTTCTCGCATCAGCGAGCACACTTCCAGCTCACTTTGGTCTGTGATCACTGTTCGTGTCGTCCCGAGTCCTGTCCTATTTTGGGCCAAGGATTTATCAAGGACGTACTGTAGGCTTGCAAGTCGAAACATGCTTAACACCGATAAGGCGGTGGCAACATCTCGATCGATCGCGGAGGGACCATCAGGAGGACAGCCTCGCAGATCTCGACGGGTGATCAAAGTTGTGTTCTGGAAAGCTTCAGAATTTCATCCCGGACTATCAAAGCATGCAGAATTCAATTCGTGGGTTTACCAACAATGGCTAAACAATGCCTACGAAGATCCGGTCATGCACACTGTCCAATGCCAACGTCTTTCGCCCATTCTCAGACAATGTTCAACTCCTGGTCTCGAATCCTCGGACCATCCCCCCATTTGACATCCTTGCGAAGCAACGACTATCGTCGTCGGAGTGACAAAATGCCATGGCCAATGTCAAATCAGCTACTCCTATCCAGATAGGAAACCAAAGGGCTGTACTTCTCTTCTACCCTTCCAGGCAGCCCTGATGAAGCCTGCCCAATCCCAATATTTAAGATGACCACTTCCACGCCCTCCAGATCCATCTATTGCAAAGCAAAAGCTCAACTGTAGAACCTCATTCGAATACACAGCCGCCACTCAACTCCCCTCTGACGAGTCTTCTACAGCAGCATCACCCTCGGACCTGGCCGGCAGACGGCGTAACAATCTCTCTAGCGAAACGAACGACGACTCTCGCGCGATCAGAGAGATGACTGACTAGCAAGGGCTGCATTTTGCATGGGTCCTGTGACGACCTCAAAACCGCATCGAGAAAGTGTTGCAGGGCGGACGATGCGCGGACCTAGAAAGGTGATGATGTGAATGGTGGCCGGACCCGATCTCGGGGAACTGGTTATGCGATATGTATGAGGGAATGGCTAGGACTCGTCCGGGTTGCAAAAGGTTGCTGCGACGTTCGCTGGACAGGGTTGAGATGGAATTGGTTGGGAAAGAGGAGGAAGCTCTGAACGTGGTGAGTTCTTGGCGTTTTTTTGAGGGGAGGAGGATTTGAGCGCGAGGGAGAGGAGGCGAGCGGAGCAGTATTGTGATCGTCTTCGATTGCGGCGACGAAAGGAGCATCACGCGAGCATGGTCACAGAACACAGTACGGGATTAAGTCATGACTTCTTGACGTCCTATTAATTACATGGCGATTCCTTAGCTGGGACGCCGTCGCCGCTCGCTAGGACCGCTGCGATAGCTCAATGTCACGAAGTGTCAGAGCCTCCCAACTTTTGGTTCCCGAATGCAGTGTCGCCAGCACCAACGCATCCGGGTGATCTTTAGGAGCCTCAGGTCTCCGAGAACAGCTTTCTTGTTGCCAGCGTCGTAACCACATTTTCTGAGGCACTCCCAGCACTGTTCTCCTCGAACAATGAATCATAAGGGGTCCGTATCCCCTCGAGCCGCCAATAGCTCAGCTTGGTGCGCAACAGACATATTACTGGCGTCGCCTCTATAATACAAGCCTTGGCCGGTAGCACTGAGCCGAGTGCATTCCAACACACGTCCAAAAGAATAACAGGGCCGAAAGACTCACAGTGCGCTGGCTCAATCCTCGCCGTCCTGTCCTTTTCGATATTTGAGGCAGTGTATCTCACTGTTGGTAAAGTCAGCATGGTAGTCCATTATTCAGGGGGCACCGCTTTCCACGTACTCGAATCGTTTCACCAAAGTCCCCTCACCACCTCGTTCTAGATCCACGCTGTACACATAAAAGTCGCCCTCATTTGTTGCGACCATAACGTGTGGGACATTGTTTGCCATTGCCACCACTGCTCGAACCGGTAGGCCATTCGAGCCACGCGGCACACGCACCCAAGCAAAGTCTCTCTGAGGTTCCCACATTTCCGTGACGGATGACGGAAGATAGCCAGCCGCTCTCGAGACCAGCGAGGTTGACACATTCTGCGACGTCCGCCTAACCAGGGACATGAACCCTGCTTGGCGCGGTTGTGGGGCGTTGGACAGAGTAGCGGGGTCACCATCCATGGCTTCCGTGTCTTCAGAATATGAAGGACTTTCGCTTCGATCCCGAGGAAAAGAAGCTTGCCGTGGAGAAGAAGACGGAGAGCTCAATCTCCGTCCGTTGCTGTTCGGGTTTGCTGACGGCGGCGCAAGCTTGAAAATATGCACTGTTTCCGTGGCAGATGATACGCAGAGGAGCGTGGAGGTGGCGTTGAAGCTCATGCAGTATATTCTCGCGGGCATGCTACCTCTGCGGAATTGATAGAGCTTCTTGCCGTCCGGTATTGAGAAGACACGGATCACCGTGCCCTTCTCCGAGGATGTCGCCATGAGTGTTCCATCGTTGTTGATCGCGATGTAGGACAAGGGTGCTTGATGCGCCTGGATGACCGTAATTTCCTCCATCTTATTCAGGTCGTATAGGAGAACATCCCCACTGATCGACTCTTTCACGATCGACTTCGGTACGTGGGAAGGCTGAGTGTTCGGATTCTGCGAGGTCTTTTGGTAATGTGGGATCGCCATGTAGTTGTTCTCCGAGTTGGGGGAGATGGCGCATATTCCCCCCGGGTTGAGGGGCGTCATCTGCTGGTGCAACATTTTCATGTTGCTGATATCGTAGATGAATGCGACCTCCTCCAGCATCACCACTAGCCTCTTCCTGTTCATCTTGACCGCAACCACCATGCCGTGGAATGTGAGCTCGCATATGGTCGAGTGTTTCTGCTTTCGCTGCTCAGTCTGGTAAGATATCCACTCTCCCTTCCACACACGACTGTCTTGCATGGACGAGGTGCTCTCTGCTCACCTTGGTGTTGACTATGCGCAGCAAGCGCGGGGTCAAGATCATGGCCACCAACGAGGTGGAGAACAGTTGCTCCACCAGCGATATGTCCTCCTCATACGAGTGATTGGTGAGCTCGAAGGGGTCGGTGCTGTAGACGCGCAAACCGCGAGTCGTCGCTACTGTGAGCAAGGCTGTGACGAAGATCACGGTCAGTATAGCATCCGAGACATGTCAGGTCATTCCCATAGTCACTCACAATGGTCTTGGTTGAACGTCACATAGTTCAGACCGGCCATGGTAGCGCTTGGCAGTGAGTTAGAAAGAGGACGGTGGAAGCATCACTTCATAGCCATCGGGGAACGCTCCAGGGCGCATCAAAAGCATGGCATCTCGAAGCATGTGATCAAGCTTCACGTCGGGAGACCAACAGGCCAAGAGGAGAGCTCTCGGCCCGCGCCGAGCTCCCACCACGCGCGATGATGAAAACGGTCTCTGATGAGAAGAAATCACCCACCGTCCTCGCTAAACTGGAACCAGCGCGTGCTAGATTTGAGCCATGCTAATCTTGAACAGCTTTGCCCATCAATCTCTGGTGACCTTGGGGGGGAAATGGGAGGTTACAATCGTGGCCACCCATATTGCCAAGAACGAACTTTTTCCTTAGATAGCTAGACAGTATTTCTGAATAGTCGTCTCCCGACACTTCATCACTATGGTTCTGCCATAGTCTGATGGATTCCTGGCCGTCAATCCGGACCTCCACAGATGAGGCAGCCGCACGGACAGCTTGTATCGCAACCAGATCAACGTCTAGCTGGCGCCGGCCTCCACTTAGCGAAAACGCCGAGGCGTGAGTGACGAGCGCCCGAAAGGCTATTAATAAATCACGTACGGATCGCAGTGCAGCTGAGGCAGGAAGGACGGGGGCTGTGGGCTGTGAGATGAGTGTGCACACTCGGAGAGCCGAGTGTAATTGTTCCCTCTGCGCCGAGTGTGCTCTGCCACCAGTCCCCCAGGCAGTCATTATTATCGTGCGTGCGGTATAAAACGGCCCTTTCCCTGGTGCACGCGCAACCCGCGTGCCGATTGTGACCCACAGGACAGGAATTTCGGGCCATTCGAGACCCGCACGCGATATCTTGGAAGTATGGGGTCCGAGTCGGTCGCTGGTGGAAAAGAGGGCACAGGCGCTGGCACTCCCTCTCTGCCGGAATCTCTTCTGCCAGGGAAGGACAACAACCACAGCAACAACAACAATAAGTCTTCTGTGCTGCCGGACGCTCTGCTGCCCGGCCGAACGACAGCGCACACGACCGGACCCGAAAGCAAAAACCTGACGTACTCGAATGCCCGGAGGCTGGACCTGGACACGTCGGTCAGCGTGCACGAACCCTCTGGTCATGAAAATCGAAGCAACGGCAAAATGCTCGCGGCCGAGAAGATCTTTGGCATCGACGCCAGCAAGGTCAGGCGGAGCAGCACCCTGCCCATGCATATCAAGACCACCAAAGACGCCATGCCCGTGGACCCGCAGAAGCAGCAACGCGATGAGTTGATCATGGACACTAACAAATCAAGTATCGTCTCGAAGCGATCAGTGGAGAAGCTCTACTACGACGGCGAGCCAGAGTATTTCCGGTATTTCGTCAGCAAGTTCAAACGGAGATCACCTTTGATCAATCGCGGGTACTGGCTGCGTATGAAAGCCATCGAACACGGTGTATCGCGCTTTCTGGCAGAGAGGACTGCCAAAAGGAAGGTGGTCGTCAACTTGGGCTGCGGATAGTATGTCTCTCGACCCAAGCACCTATGTGCGCACCATCGGCTTCGTATTAACAGACGCCACAGCGATCCCCTACCATTTCTCTTTCTTGGCAAGCAACCAGTACTATGTCAAGGCGCTACGTTCGTCGACGTGGACTACCCCGTCCTGATGCAGAACAAGCTCGGCATCATTCAGAAAACCGAGCAGCTGAAATCATTGCTACCGAAATTTACCACTACCGGCCAAGATGCTGGACTATTGGCCTCTAGCGACCCTTACGTGGCCATTGGCTGCGACCTGACCAATTTCGAAGCGATGAAGGAGATTCTCAGGGACCACCTCACACTGGAAGGGAAGGACGTAGCGATTCTCTTCGTATCAGAAGTATCCACAGCATACATGGAACGAGAAGCATCACAGTCCGTCTTCCACTGGTCAGCCACCTTCAACGATGTCCGATTCTGCCTGCTCGAACAACATCTGCCAGACGGCGCAGATCACCCGTTTGCAGCGACCATGTTGGCCCATTTCGAAAAGCTCCGAACACCGCTGCGTGCGGTCGGAACCATGGAACAGATGAAGCTCCGTTTCGTCGCAGCAGGCTACCCCGAGGCCGGCACCGAGATCAGATCTCTCTGGGAGCTCTGGTCCGATCCCGTATTCCTCAGCGCAGAAGAGCGCCGGAGACTCGACCGCGTAGAGCCGTTCGATGAGTGGGAGGAATTCGCCCTCTTCGCCTCGCACTACTTCCTCCTGTACGCCGAAAAGGAGCCGGGCCGCGACTACACGCACAAGCCATACCGAGCGTCACGGGCCTCGCTCTTCGCCGGCTCGAGCAAAGGATCCATCGTGCAGAGCCCGACCGCGAGCAATTCCCCAGACACACCACAATATCACTTCGGACCGGGAGATATCCTGCAGACGCACGAACTGCTGGAGCCACATAACTTCCGACGTTACGGATCCGTCATCCCACCTCTGCTGACCGACTCCTCAGGCGATTCCGTGGGGCTGCACGGTGGCCTCGGCACCCAGGAACGCCTCGACACGTGCAATACGTACTCTCGGTTCGATGCTGTGCAGCCCATTCAAGGGCCGCCGTTACGGCACGGTCTGATGTGCCATGCTGTGACCAGGCTGGGCAGTACGGCGAATTGTGTCTTGACGGGGGGGAGGACGTCTCCTGACAAGGCGAGCGCGGAAGCCTGGCTGAGATTGGATGCGAAGTGGAGGAGAGTACAAGATTTGCCTTCGGGACGATACAGACATAGTGCTGTGCCGCTGGTATTGCCTACGGATCCCCGACCGGCGCACACGCTCCTCATCTTCGGCGGCAGGACCAGTGATGGACACGTCCTGGACGAATGGCTCATCTGGACTGGTGAGACGGGATGGCAGACTGTCACTGTGCAAGGTGACGAACGTCCTCCTGCACGGTTCGGTGCCACGATGATTACAGATAGCAGGGAAGGTGTGTCCGGTGTGCTGGTCGGTGGTATGACGAGTGCGGGCCGCGTGTTGAACGACTTCTGGCACTGGACACTCGAAAGCGACATGACACTCGTCTGCAAAAACGTGACGGCTCGAGCAACCGCCTTCCTCAAAGCCGATGCAGTCATCCTGGGACGGTTCGGAGCCCAACTGGTGAGATCGAATCGAGGCATCCTCATGATCGGAGGTATCACGGGCGCGCGTATGCTCACACGACAAGATGAAATACTCAATATGAAAACACTCCGGCCTCAACCCATCCAAGGCCCTCGACCACTCTTCATCGGCCATACAGTGCAGGATGTTGACGGAGGACTCCTCGTCCTTGGTGGTGGAGCAACTTGCTTCTCCTTCGGCACGACATGGAATAGAAGCTGCATCCTGAACGATGCGCAGCCCGGAGAATTCGAAATGGAGTGGCGCTTACATTCCACCCTCGAAGGCGGCAAACCTACCGTGGAGCAGAGCAAAATCTTCGTTGAGTCGCCCATAGACGGTGGTGCGGCAGAGCACGGCCACAGGTATAGCACAAGCTCATCTTCTCCGCCAAGAATGCCACCGCCGATGGCTATTCACGAGATGAGAATTTCGCACGGGATCAATTTCCCACAATACGTTGAAGCAGCCCGACCGGTCGTTCTCAGACGCTGTCAGATTGGATCCTGCACGACAGCATGGACAACATCTTACCTCAAGGAAGCTATCGGGGCGGATCGAAAGGTCTCAGTCCACGCCGCGACTTCGCAAAGCATGGACTTCCAGAGCAAGAATTTCCAATATATCACGCAGGAGTTCGGGGTGTTCATGGACGCAGTGGAGCATGGTGAGAGGTTGTACCTGCGAGCGCTGTCGCAAGACGCTCCATCGAAAAACCCGACGAGCTTATCCGAGGACTTCCCATCAATTGCGCAAGATTTCGAACTGCCGCATGAGCTGGAATATGTAACGCAGAATACGCACAGCTCACCGTTGAGGATATCTGGGCCGGTGAATATGTGGTTGCATTACGATGTCATGGCGAACGTGTACTGTCAGGTCCGTGGGAGGAAGAGACTCTTGCTGTTCCCGCCTTCGGATGTCAGTCAGCTGGGGTTCGAACCTGGTGCTTCGAGCTCGTCGTTGGACATCTTCGGTAAAGATGGGAGTGGTGGCGGCACTGAACACCCGGCATTAGCGAACACACATCCTCAGGAAGCAGTCCTGGATCCTGGAGATATATTGTTCATACCGCCCATGTGGGTGCATACCACAGCGCCGACTGAAGGCTTGAGTATTGCCGTCAACGTCTTTTTCCGGAATCTCTCCAACGGATATGCGGCTGGTCGAGATGTGTATGGAAATAGAGATCTCGCTGCATATGAGAAGGGTAGGAAGGATGTCGAGAAGATCGTCAAGAGTTTTGACCAGTTACCACCGGATGTGTCCGGCTTCTATTTGGAACGTCTTGCAAACGAGATGTTGGAAAAGGCGAGGAATTTGAGTCGGAATGCCAGCTTACACTCTGTGTATGCGGAGTTGGGAGGGAGCTGAGGAGGCGAAGCGTGATGAGATATCCAAGAAGCGATCGGTGCGCTTGTGATTGATAACCCGGGTTCTGGTTCTTTGTCAATATTGGGAGCTTTGCATACTATTTCCTGCGCGAGTGTGTTTCGGTTCGAGAATGAGAAGAGATGATGCTTGGTGTGGAACAGAGCTTTCCGTGCGGGCATCACCGCGTTGTGCTCCTCGCACGCCGTGGAAAGCTGCGTCTCTGGTTCCTGCACGAGGTTCTGTTGGTCCAGAGGGCGATTCCGATGCGATTGTCGTGAAGTGGCATGGGAGAGCGACCTTAAAAACTGGTTCGCACTAGTCTCCTTCGCTCCTGGCACTCTGCGAATAGCTGTTTAGCTGCATATCTGCATATTGAAGTGTGAAGGAAATCGATGATTGGTGAGGGCCGTGAGACGACGTCTGGCGAATGTCTTTGATTCGATCCATTGTTCGAGCGCTAGAGCGGCACGAGTTGCGTCGATCGAGCTTCCCGTCCACGATGACATGCGGCTCCCACAGCGCTGGGGACGGGAGGGCTACGAACCACGTTCGAGAGATGCAAGCACCCTCGTCCGCTATCATCTCGCTCGACAACTGGCTCGGCTGGGGTGCGATAGAAAGAGAGCTGTCTGATTGCGTTATCACGAACATGGCCCAAAGTTGTGCGTGGCAGAGATAGAGGTGCCGGCATGAACGCGTGTAGCATCAGCGATTCGGTGGCCGTTCTCTCGTGCGTCGTCAGGCGTCGCAAAGAGGGGCAGAGACATGCACGCCATCCAGAAAGCGCGCGCGTGTGAGGCCTGAGGCGTGCGGCCGGGACAGGATCGCTGATGAACTTGGCTGGGATCTGGACTGCGCCAGGGCGTCCCCTGCCGCGATATTATTATGGTACAGTACTGTACTGTACATCCTACGCGTGGTGAGATGTCCAGACCAGCAGGCCAGCCCCAGGTCGAACTCTCGTGGGCAGGCCCAACGGTCGGCGGTGCAGTTATCCAGAGGGGTGTGGTGGTGGTGGTGGTGGTGGTGGTGGTGCTAGCGGTGGTGATGGTGATGGTGGTTGTGGCGGAGGCTCTTGCGACCGCAGCTTACACGCAGGCAGCACGGTGGACAGGATGTGAGGATGACAGTGATCGACAGTGGGAATGGTGTTTCAGTGGCATCAAGCATTCTCGCTCGGCGAACAGAGGTGCAGAGTGCACAGATTGTGGCATAGTGCTGGGAGGTGCGGGGCAGTCCCTTGAACCTTCGATCGCCTCTTCCATGCCCGCTGCAGCTCCTCCAAGGAATCGTGGTCCGGCAGAGTGTCCGAAGGTCGCAGACGTCGCGAAAGTCGCATGGCACTCTGCCACTGACACTGACACTGACACTCCCATTCTCGCCTCACAGCCCTGGTCCCGCATTCCTCTCCATTGCTCTCAACATTGCCCATACCCTCACCTCCGTCTGCTGTGCGTGCCGCTGCTGCTGCTGCTCGTTTCATTGATCGTGGTTGCGCCGTGTGCATGATTGGGGACACGCGAGCCACTACACTGGATACATTCCGCTGCCCACAACATCAGACGCTGCATATTTGCCGTTGACCATCACCCGCACCTGCCTCTGTCGTGCGTGAAATACACACCACGATCCGCCTGCAAACGACGCGTGTCGCGAGTCTCTGACACCTGCTTATCTCTGTACCGATGCGAGCATGGCCACAACCGTGCTGACGAGGCCCTGGGAATCGCTGCGCACCGCGACTCCTCCGCCACAACTATCCATCAACACCTCAAACAGAGGGACACCGGCTCCTGTGCCCAACAAACATCTTCCGTTCTGCTCACCGGGCCCTCGACCGGCATCGCGCCAGCTGGACACTCCGCCAGCCTCGCCGCCTTCTCCCAGCCATCTGATCGAGACAACATCGTTGACACACCCTCCCAATGGCTTCGACAAGGTCTTCAACGAGCCTCGTGTGTATTCAATCACGGCAGAGAAACTGTCGCAAGCCCTCGACCACTTGGCGACACAACCATTGCCGGCAACGAAGCAAGTGTTCCCATGGCTTCACGGGCTCCATGCCGAGAATCAGCTCCAGCTTGCCTTCTTCATCGCACGTAAGAAGTCGCTCCGTCGAACTCCGAGATGCATCCGCGGGATCACGGTTGTGAAGGCTGGTGGTGACCTGACCCGTTGCCGTATCAAAGGCGCGATTGCCCCCGAGGAGTTGCTGAAGCCCGTGCAGGTCGCTCAGAACAACAAGAATGCGGAGGAGTCAGAGTTCTTGGATGCTGATCCCAAGGAGGGCTTTAGCGTGAGAAACTTCCAGATCCAGGCATGCAAGATGGCAACCGTGAGCGACATCATTGTATACGGGGATGAGAAGACGCCGAGGGAAGAAGTTGCTAGGTTAGCGAAGAGAATCTCCCAGGCTCAAACTTTGTGGCAGAAGAAGATGGAAGGAACGAACAACAACAACGGACGGTTGTTCAACACGTTTATCCTGTCTGGTGAGTGACATGCTCTGTAATGCAATGGAGTTGAGCTCTGACTGACCCTCCAACAGCCGACTGGCCGACAGTTGAATGCGATTATCCAGACCTCGTCCAGCTGGACTCAGAAGGTTGCATGACTGGCAAAGTTATGGACTTTTTCCACTGGGAGCGTCTGGAGATGTGTTCCATGTCAGCGCCCAGCGAGATTGCACCCAATGTCTGGATGGGCCCAACTCCAGACCCCAACCTAGCAGGTGGCCTGGACGGCCTTCAGCTGTCTGATGAGCAGCAGAACTTCGATGTTCTCATCGAATGTAGCGACATCGCTCAGATCCCAGACGACAAGGCATTCAAGTTCATCGAGGATGTACTTGACCGACGAGAGCGTGTAGGGTCAGCAGCAGACAAGCCGGTCCACCAAATAGAATTCCCTGGTTCTGGAGCCATCATGCCACCTACCTGGTCGCAAGCCGAAGTTGACGGTCTGCTTGCGATGTGTCAATGGATTCACAAACAAGCCAACCAAGACACCCAAGCCACCCGAGCCAGAAAGCGAAGGGACAGCAAGCTGTCATTGACACCGCCCACCGACGCCGATGGTGATAGTACCATGCACAGCAGCGACGCGTGTCAGCCTGGCAGGAAAATTCTCATCCACTGCACGGATGGCTACACGGAGACTTCTCTCCTCGGCTTGGCCTACTACATGTACGCCAACTGTGTCCCAGTGCATGATGCCTGGCTGCAATTGCATCGCGAGAAGGGCCGTAACTTCTTCGCCTACAGCTCGGATGTCCATTTGTTACGAGCCATCCAGCCACGCATACTGCAAGCATCGCCAAAGCATACTGGCGAAGTCAGCTCGCTTTGTCCAGCATCTCCGGAGTGGCTGAGCAGGATGGATGGCTCGCTCCCAAGCCGTATCCTACCATACATGTATTTGGGGAACCTGGGACACGCCAACAATCCCGATTTACTCAGGGAGCTCGACATTGGCCAGATCCTGAGCGTGGGAGAGCCTGTGACGTGGCCGAACGAGGTCAGGGAGGCTTGGCCGAAGGAGAACTTGTTGTTCATCGATAAAGTGCAGGACAACGGCGTCGATCCTCTCACGGACGACTTTGGACGATGTTTGGAGTTTATTGGTATGCCGAATTCTTCTCATCACCCGTCTTGATCTCCACTGACACATGCTGCAGGGAATGGTCGTCGGAAGGGCATTAAAACCCTGGTGCATTGTCGCGTTGGAGTCTCTCGATCAGCAACGATTTGCATTGCCGAGGTCATGAACGAGCTGGGCTTGTCTCTACCCCGAGCATATTGTTTCGTTCGAGCGAGGCGTTTGAATGTCATCATACAGCCACATCTTCGGTTTATGTAAGCACCGACCTCTCTGCAGTTTGCGCCAGCACTCGCACTGACACATCTTACCAGATATGAACTTCTGAAATGGGAGGAGTTCCAATGCCAGAAGCGCGGGAAGCCGCTTCGCCGCGAACTCGAATGGGCCGCGATTGCCCGTGAGATAGCGGCCATGAACAAGCCCTACTCGCGGCAGGGATAGCGTCTCGCACCACCACGACCGCGATGCTTTCCTCTTGTCTTCTTCTCCTTTGATCGTTTGCTTGACAAGCTCGATGAATGGGTGATGAGCTGGACGCCGAGCGAGCTGTTGATGATCTACGACCTCACGAACGTGTATTCTGGATGACCTTTGTTTTTTATCTTTGCAATCGCCACGGAAGATAGGGTCTTTCTTTGGGAGCCGGGATATCTTTTGGGTTGTTTCTCTTAGGGCCTGCGGGCGGATGGCATTTGGTCGTCCTTCCATTCTTTTCTCGTACGACGGACTAGGGTTGGGAATGTGGGATATATGAGTGGTGTGCTCGATGACACGAGCCACTATCGAGCTGTCGCATCTGGCTGGAAAAGCTGGCTCTTTTTCCTTCTGCTTCGTGGGACTGTGTTCATGGACCGGACCTATTTTGGTAGACAACCCAGAGTGGTGTAAAAGGCGCGAAACCAAAAAGGAACGGCTTTTGATATCTTGTCCGACATGACTGACACCATTCAATGAGACTGTCCAGGAAATTGAAAGTAGGAAAGGTTTTCTGCCGAAATTGGCATGTGTTGGCGCTACTTCGGACCACGCGCAACGAAGGAGCCGAATCGCGGCAAAGGACGATGACGCCCTATCTTATCGCGTAGCATTCTAGTACAGTACACCCGTCTATAGCCACAAATTACGTTCGACTCATGACAGTCATGTTGCAGTAGTCGTCGCGCCTCTCCCTCGCAAGTCACCATGCGCCCTCCCCTCCGCATCGCCGTGCTCGAATGCGACGAACCCATCGGCCGCACGAAAGAGAAGTACGGTGGTTACGGCAACTTGTTCAAAGAGCTTCTCCACAACGGCGCGCAGAAGCTCGCTGAACAAGAGTCCGGCACCGCCCCAGAATTGGATGTCTCGAAGTACAACGTCGTGAATCACGAGGTGTATCCGAATCTCGACGATGTGGATGCCGTGCTTCTGACGGGGAGTCGTGAGTCTCACTTTCCCGGGGAGAGCAGCGGGAGCACCATATCCCACATCCCAACAACCATTTACACGAGAAGAGAGAGTGGGCGGGCGGGCGGGCGGGCGGGAAAATAACACACACACACAACCAGGCTGATGTGATCTTTTTTGGGAACAGGATACAACTCCTTCGACCACGACCCTTGGATCCTGAAACTCGTCGAGTTCACGCGGACCGTGCTGGCGCAGGATCGGGTCCGGTTGATCGGGGTGTGTTTCGGCCATCAGATCATCGGGCGCGCGATGGATGTGAAGGTCGATCGGAGCGATCGCGGATGGGAAGTCAGTGTGGTGGAGGTCACGTTGACGGACGAGGGGAAGAGGTTATTTGGGAATCGGGAGAAGTTGGTAAGCATATATATCTATCAATTCCCCTTCGGCAGGGTTTTGGGAGCGCGAGGTCGGAATGCTGATTGGAGTTGTTCGGAAGCCCATTCATCAAATGCATCGCGATGTCGTCTACTCGTACCCCAGCGGCGTGCAGCATTTGGGGTACACGGATCGTTGTGATGTGCAGGGCATGTATGCGAGGAATCGGTTGATTACTCTGCAGGGACATCCGGAATTTAATGGCGAGATTGTGGCGGAATTGTTGGAGAATAGGCATCAGAGGGGCATCTTTGATGATGAGATGTTCGCGGAGGGGATGGAGAGGGTGAAGAGACAGCATGCTGGTGTTGATGTGGGTGCTGCGTTCATACGGTTTTTGTTGGACGATTAGATCTTGTGAAATAAGATGGGAAGGTTCTGCTAGATGGAAAGCAGAAGGCACCGTTTGAGAAGATTGACGATAGATTTAGAGAAGATGTGGTAGATGACGAAGTCCCATGTCTCTTCTCGTGATCACATGGTCAGTCTATAGTAAATGTCTCCTCGCTGCTCGGCAAAATCGCTACCAGGGGGCCAAGGCGAATTCGGAGCGTTTCTACCAATCTTTCTTCACCTCGAAGCTCCACTCGAACATCAGATGAGTGTGGTTGTCATCGTCCACGAACTTGGAGACGGCGTGGTATTTGCCACGACCCAGCATACCAGAGGGAGCAGTGTCCGCCTCGAACTTCTTCTCATATTCTGGCTTGTCAGTCGTGCTGGGAGAATACGAGCCCTAGGACATCACACGTCAGTATAAGCCAAGGACATAATTGGCTTTTTCGAGCATCACGCACAATCATCTCCTGCATTTTGTTCTTCAGCGGGCCCCTGCTGACAACTTGCAGGTATTTCAGCCCGCTCAGAATCTGGTGGTTGACCGTGAACCGCGCTTTCATGCGGAATGTCGCGCCTTCCTTGATTGTGAAAGGGTGGTTCTTCAGGTCTTCTACAGCGCCGGGTTTGCTTAGGTCAATGATGATGTCGGGACGGCCTTCGACTTCGAGACCTAGGGATTTGATGATGACTTTGCGTGGGTCGTTCGGGTCGCCGATTGGAGTGCCAGTGCCGAGACCTAAGGACTCTTTCCATTTGCGCAGGGACTCGTCGTTTTGGTCTGTGGAAGTGTGTGTCAGTGACCTGGATATTGTGGTGGCGTTTGGGTTTGGTTGGTTCATATGATGCGCCCGTGGGGAGGATTGCAGAGCGCAAATCTGCTCTATGCCAGTTTCCGGCCTCGTGTTTCTTCCCTTGCGATCGCAGACCGTTGGATGTTACTGACCTAATTGTTGGTACTCGTCGATGGTCTTCTTCTCACCGACCTTGAAGCCCTCCGTGTGCTCCGGCTCCAGGTCTTCGTGCTGGTTGCTAGACATTTCGGCGCCTGTGCTGGCGTAACGATCTGATGTGGCTGTGATCCTGTTCGCCGCGCGGGAAGGGTGTTCGAAGAAGTGAGGTGTATCTGGAACAACGAGAAGTTGACTGTTGCGTTTGCGTTGGGTTGGCTCGAGCAGCAAGCTGGAAGCCCCACTTCGCTGGTTGTTCTTGGTTCACCGCTTGCGCAACGAAGGTCGCGTGGAGACTTCCAAGTGTTGAAGATTCGGGTTGTATGGTTCACGGACTACTACAGTCGTTCGGCGGGACTGTCATCGTTCGTTTGACGTGTCCGATGCACTGCTGCCGTGTTCGACATCTGGACGTTGCACACACGTGCCTGGCAGGGAGCGGGATGGTTCTATGGTCGCCCAGACAGGCCATGCATGCTTACTGGAATGCAGACATCGCATGCACCACGACACACAGACTCCATGTCCCCAAGAGAATAATGCTGTGCAGCGTGAAAGAGAAAAGGAAAAACCATCGTCGAGACATCGTCCGCTAGACTCCAAAACCGTGTGCTACAATTTCCCAGCCACAATAAATAGTGGTGCTAGCTGTTCCGCTCGACTGCCGTGACAGCGTAGAATTGGTTCTAACGTCGCCGTTCATCGTCCCCAGATTCTTGTCCCTTTCGCTCATCAGCAGACCTCGACGAGTCTTTGCTTGCCACAACTCCCGACACCTGTCCGAGCTCCCTTCCTGCTGCTGTCGCATACCATTTCATCTTCACTGTACAGAGTTGCGCGATACATCATCCATATCGCAGGCCTTGGGGTCGATCTTCATCGCGTGCGGCAGCCGGCATCGAAAGACACGTTCAGCGCGTCACGTTTCTCTGGGACAACGCCTCGGCGAACTGCTTGCGCGGACGTGCATCCAATATCACCCATTCGGCGCATCGTACGAGCGCGTATAGTACCATGTCTGCACGACCGCACAGTTTGCCTGACAGGCACAATGAGATGCTCGAGGAGCACCGCGCGCCCGACCGTACGTCGCATCGCGAGCAGAAGGACCGAGGGTCAAAGTAGAGGAGCATTGCTGACGGTGACAATCGCAGATTCGATCCTGGTCGAACGGCGATGCTTGGGACAGACGGAGCTCAAAGTGAAGCCAGGCCAGGTTGGCACGTCAAACGCGACCAAGCTGGAGAACCTGGGAGTGCTTGACTATGCCCACCTGCGTGTGCCGCTCCCGAAAGACCTCACGGGAAGTGGTATTTTCGTGAGAGGCACGAATCGCAAGTGGCCAGAGGCATATTTTTTGATGGTACGTGAAGGCGACGCCGCGGCGCATTGGAAGCAGAAGCTAAAGCGTCCCATACAGCGACGATCCAGCGATGGCTTCATCAGTGCCACGGGCATGTTCAAGGCCGCCTTTCCATATGCGTCATTAGACGACGAGGTCAACGAGAAGGAGTACATTAAGAGTCTCCCAGCCGCATCGAGCGAAGAGGTCGCTGGCAACGTGTGGATAGACCCTGGAAAAGGTGCGTGCCATGTTTGATGACGGCATAAGTAATGGACAAGTTCTCATTCACTGTACAGCTCTTGATCTCGCCGACGAGTACGGAATCAAGCTGTGGATTGCCGCGCTACTAGACCCCGAACCCATCACTCACGGAACATCTGACCCCAAGAGAACCATCAAGTCACCACCACCCTTCCACATGAAGGAGGAAGCAGCTAACGGTGCCGGCCACACGCCTGACAAGTCGACCGCAAAAGGCGGACGTGGCTCAAGACGCGCACGAAGTATGCGCTCTGAGTCGCCCTCGAAAGCAGCTGCCACCCCACGTAAGATTGCAACACCACGCAGGCCACGAAGGGCACGTGGCGCGACTGCCAGTGTGGACGAGACTGCATCCATCAAGGAAGAAGTTGAACCAGCTGTGAACGGTGATCATACAGCGGACACGGTCAAGGTTGAGGTTGAGACGATCACTCAGCCTGGTGCGAATGGCGAAGAGCAGGTCGAATCAACCAAGGTCAATATCTCCATGCCATCGGATCACCCAGACCTGAGGATCCCAGACAATGCGGAGGATATGATGGAGACTGCGCGCAAGATGGTGCAGGATGCCGGGAGGATAAGCGGGCCAAGTGGTCGCAAAGGCAAGAGAAAGGCCGAAGAAATGGTTGAAGCAGATGATGACGTCGGACTCGACGGTCCATCGAAGTCTGCGAAAAGAGCGCGGCCGGTCGAGATTGAGTTGCGCAAGGAGAAGATCAGGAGGAGAGCTTTGACTGGTATCGCAACCAGCTTGGCCATCGGGTGCGTACCGTTACCAGACCCGCGTTTTCTTGAACCTGGTGAAGCTGACCTGCAACAGTGCCCTTATACCCACTATCATGTCCTGGCTGTGAGAAATACTTATTTGCTTTCAAAGATACCACTGGGTCAGGCAACGGAGTTTGGGCGATCTATATTGCTTGCAAAAGTGTTAGGCAGCGACATTATCTGAAGAGAGGTGGAAAGATATTGTGCTTTAACGGGCATTGGAGACTGTTTGGGGCGCAACGACGGCTGCATTGAGGCCTTGACTTCGAGCGATGGACCTTCGAACGCCGCACAATACTACTCGGCGAGCGAGCCAGTTTCCATTAGAAATTGAGAGTAATACAATGCCTGTTTATCTACCCACCTCCCGGTCGCGACTGCAGGACACCCAACGCCTTGCGATGGCATAGCTCCGGGTTCCCACAACAAGACGTACCAGCCGAGTTCCATGACCGCCCAGTCAGTTCGGGCCACCACCAGTCTGATTCACCTTGTCCAGCCGGATTACACTCGATGAAATCGAGTGTCATGAAGTAAATTTCGAAACTCCTCATATGCCCGCCAATCTTCCTCGAAAACACCTCTCTTACATTGAGTAACGGTGGTAGCACCCGTCTGCTGTACCCCACGCATCGACATGCACATATGTGTGCATTCTGCGACGACAACCACACCGTCTGGTTCCAGGATATCTTCAATCGCACGCGCGACCTGTCTTGTCAGACGTTCCTGGACCTGCAGCCGCCGGGCATACATTTCTACGATTCGGGCGAATTTCGACAAGCCCAGGACTCGGCCTCGGGGCTTATAGCCGATGTGGATCTTGCCGGTGAAGGGCACAAGGTGATGCTCGCAGAGACTGGAGACATCGATTCCCTTGAGCACTACGACGTCATTGAAGTCGACGGTGAAGATGGCACCGTTGATCACCGCTTGCAGATCCATGTGATAACCTTTGGTGAGGAACTTCATGGCTTGAGCGAAGCGCTCTGGTGTCTTGCGGAGTCCGTCACGATCAGGATCTTCGTTGATGCATTTGAGTAATGTTCTGATGGCAGCATGGATGTCTGCCGTGTGCTGGTCGGTGCCTGACGTGAGTCCGCCGACCACGTCTGGTATTGCTCTATGCGTCAGCTCTGAGCACTTTTCCGGTTCCACTGTCTCTGACGCTCCGTCAATATTACCTGCGAAGCCAGCGGTATGATCGCTTTGATCATGACACTCCAGGCCTCTCGTCAACTCGCTTTTGGCAGTGTCGCAATCAGACTCATTCATTGAGCATGCATTCTTGTTGGCCTCCATAGCTCTCTAAGTACGAATTCAGAGGGTTTGAGATGGCCTTTCCAACCTATCGTGAGCCTTTTCCATGGTTCTTGAATGGACAGCCGCCCTTGTGTTTCCTGGCGAGAGCAAACTTGAATGAAAGAGATGGCAAATGTCATCCCTGGTGAAGTTGAGCTTGATGCTTGCGCGACTTCAAAGACCATCCATGAGCCCTACGACTACCGGTTACACAACATATGCTTTCGCTCTGCAAAGATGCCAACTTCATCGAATCTAGCTGGCATGTTCCAAGATGTTCTCCAGGCGGGAAGCTATTATCGTTCAGGGTATACGTCGAAGGCTCTTCACATATCATGATTGCGAATCCCAGACGCGACTCCTATCTGCGCATTACGCAGGGGCTTCGCGCTACTCCATTATGGACTTTGCGAAGCCCGGATTGATTCATTCCTGCGAGTTCTCGGTGCGCCCCCCGGCGGAAGGAATTTCCTGGAGCGGCCGAGCTGCATGAAGGCTCGTTTGGCATATGCTTCTGGCAAACTGGCATCCGTTTGTTCGCTTTGTGCGAGTATGGCTGGCAAACACTACTGTAATTTACGCTAGTTCGCTACACCACTCCTTAAGCTTAGGAGATGACAGTACGGTCAAAACAACTCTGTCAGGTCACACAAGCTCACACAAGCCTTCTGGACACCATTCACCAGCTAAAATGGGAACCATTGGATCTTTGAAGTCGGCTCTGAGATCCGATTGGCAAATGTTTGCAAGTTCGTCTTCGAAGCAGCCGCTTTCCGATGAGCAGTACAGTGAGGGCTTCGATATCCTACTGAATGGCGGAGGAGCAAAGCTCAAGAAGGACTTTGTCATTCCTCAGCTGACCCAAATTCTCGAGAGCAAGCACGATTCGTGCTCCACGTCTGTCCTAGAGATCGGCCCGGGACCAGAGACCGTGCTGGGAAACTTGCCGCCTGCTTCAAGAAGGAAGATCACGAAGTACGCCGCATTCGAGCCCAACAACATCTTCGCTTCGAAACTGGCAGATTATCTTAGCTTTGACCAGGAGAGCGAACTACCGTTGGCTGGTCTCATGGAGCCGCCGAGAATATTCAAGGAGCCTTTTGCCTTGGACCAAAGTGCAAGCAATGCTCTCAAAAGTGTCGGCAGTAAAGAGGAAAAGTTTGATATCATCCTTTTCTGCCACAGCATGTACGGGATGAAACCTAAGGGCCATTATATCGAGCAAGCTCTAGCTTTGCTGGCTGAAGGCGGGCGGGTCGTCGTCTTTCACCGTGATGAGGCCCTACACTTCGGTGGCCTCGTATGTCAGAAAGCAGTCTGTTTCCCGTCCGGCACCATCCGTATACAGGATCGAAACGAACAGATCGACGACTTTGCGCTGTTCATCGCCGGCTACAGCATCACCGTTCCCGATTCTGTCTCAGCACAGGCTGCTCTAGAGCGGTGGCGCCAAACATGCCGCGTCGGAGCCACACCTTGCAACGGCCTGGATCTCGAATTCAGCTCACCCGAAATCATGTTCGTATTTTCAGGAAATGCGAACAAGCTGCCGAAGCTGATAGCTCAGGTGCCAACATTCGAAGACATCAGAGCGATCAAGAACCCAGAGACTCGCTGTCGTCATCCAGCCGCAACTGCCCAGCCAACCAGTATCCGACAGGTTCAGCAGTGTGTTGATTGGGCTTTGAAATATGGGCACAATCTCAGCGTCATTGGTGGCAGCCATGGTGGTCATTGCATCGTCGACAACGTGGTCGCTATCGACATGTCTCGCATCAACCAGATCCACATTGTTTCGGCGAAGGATGTAGGCTCGCATAGCCAAGAGATCAACCGTAGCCTTGTCGTTGCTGAAACAGGCTGCACGGCAGGCGATGTGATCCGGAGGACCATAGTTGAGGGCTTGACGGTGCCGCTAGGAGCTCGTCCAAGCGTAGGCGCAGGCCTGTGGCTGCAAGGCGGCATTGGACACCTCTCTAGACAACACGGCCTCACTTGTGATTCTATCGTCGGCGCGGTGTTGGTCAGCACCAAATCTGGGAAGCTCATCTACGTCGGCATGGTACCATCCCAACACCGGCCACCAGAGGCTCTACGTGCCGAGAACGAGGCCGATCTGTTGTGGGCTATCAAGGGCGCTGGAACGAACTTCGGTATCGTGATCAGCATTGTTTTCAACGCCTATCCTGCTTCGAAGTTCCAAACTAGCAACTGGAATTTGTTGATGGACAACGAGTCTCACACTCGAAACAAGGTCCAACAGCTCAATGATCTAGTGAGGGTCTTGCCTCGGACTTCATCTCTGGACATGTACATATTCTCGGAATCGAGCAATTTGCGCTTGGGTGTGACATTCTTCCAAAGCTTCAACAACAAGTCCTCTTCCGACCTGGTTGCTGCCAATGACACAGCCACCTGGTCGCGTCTGCGCACTGTGCTCGGCCAAGAGACCAATGCTAGCACCTTGGACAGCGTGGGCCTTTTTGAAGCAGAAATGTACACCTCCGGCATGCATGGCGGGCATGGCGGCGGCAAAACTTCCTCATTCAAGCGGTGTGTGTTCTTGAAGGACTTGGGATACGCTAAGGCCATCAACGCTTTGCTGGAAGCCATGGACTCTCGTCCGTCGCCAATGTGCTATCTCCATTTACTACACGGCGGCGGTGCCATTGCCGATATCCTGCCTGGGGGCACCGCATTTGGCTGTCGAGACTGGAACTACGCCTGCGTCATCACTGGCGTTTGGGAGCGCTCCCAAGACGGCACTCGTACTGCTCGTGCTGCAGTCGACTGGGTCTATCATGTCGCCAAACTTCTATTGCCATACAGCACCGGTTTCTATGGAGCAGACTTAGGCCCAGATCCGAGGGATGCGAGTCTCGCTGCCCAAGCCTTTGGGCCTAACCGACGACGTCTAGCTCAGCTCAAACACCGCTTTGATCCACACAATGTGTTGGCTTATGCGTGCCCTCTGCCAAAAACACCACGAGATCCGCAACTCATCATCCTCGTCACTGGAGACCACTGCGCTGGGAAAGACTTTTGCGCTGAGGTGTGGGTCAAGTTGTTCATCAACCAAAGCCTTAAAGCTCGTGTTGTCAGTATCAGCGATGTCACTAAACGAACATATGCAGCTTCTACCGGCGCTGATGTTGAGCGCTTGCTTTCTGATCGTGCGTACAAAGAGACTCATCGACCGGCGCTGATAGACTTCTTCCGCCATCAGGTCCAAGAGCGCCCTTCGCTGCCAGAAGACCATTTCCTGCAGGTAGTCCACGATAATTCGCATCTCGATGTGCTGCTGATCACTGGCATGAGAGACGAGTCGCCAGTGTCGACTTTCTCACACCTCGTGCCGCACAGCAGATTGCTCGAAGTGCACGTCACCGCCAGCAAAGAGACCATACAACTTCGTCAAGGAGCCCAGAGTGGTGCAGTCAACGAAGACAATGTAGCATTCCCAGACAGCCGAACCACCTTGACCTTTGCAAACAACGAGACTGGCCCTGAGAAGGCAGAGGAGTTCGCCACACGCTGTCTCCTCCCTTACTTCCACAGTGACCTTGAACGTCTCGCCAACATGGTGCGCTCCATCCCAGACTTTCCAAAAGCCGGAGTCGAATTCCACCACATCCTCGACATCGCACAACAAGCCAACGGACTCGTGTTATGCGCAACTCTGCTCCAAAATTATTACGTCGGTGATTGGTCCCGCGTCAGTGCTCTGGTCAGCTGCGACCGAGGTGGACATATCTTCGGCTCAGCCTTGGCCGTGCAGCTCAACAAACCTCTGCTGTTAATCCGCGAAGCCGGGAAGCTCCCACAGCCTGCACTCTCGACGGCGAAGGACTCGTCGTTCATATCTTCCCTGGCACCCAAGCCTGGCGAGGAAGAGAACTTCGAGATAAACACTGATGTCCTTCCTGAGGATGGCATCGTGGTCGTCGTAGATGATGTGCTGTCGAGTGGTAGGACGTTGAATGCGATGCTTCACTTGCTGCAGGAGGCTGGGATCAGTGCCGGGAGAATGAGGGTCATGGTCGTTGCTGAGTTTCCTGTCCACGGGGCCAGGAAGTTCTTGCGTGAGCATGGGTTTGGGAAGGTTGGAATTCAGAGTCTTCTGGTGTTTGGGTCTGAATGAGGTATTTAGAACTGACATGGGACGCCAGGGTGTTCTGGACTTTGACTGACACGGAAAGTCAGAGAATAAGGTACGTAGTTATAATTTTGCATTTCGTCGACAATTCCCGCATCGACTTCTGCTACGTGAACTTCGATCTTGACCTCCCGTGCTCGGGGCGTGCATTCCGACAGCGGCCAGTAGTTGACCGGTCTAGGACAAGAACGTGCCCCGGCTGTCTTTGTTGCATTCCCGATTAACGGCTCATGTGCCGTGTCTACCGTTTAGATGAAACAGCGCCGGAATGGATTTTCTCATCGGCATGCCGGACGTTGCGACCTTGGTTGCGGCCTTGGACGTACCGTGCCGAATTTCAAGATGGTTGTGCGACGAGTGACGCCTTGGAAGAGTGGAAGAAGTTAATTCAGTGTAACAGATCTCAAGTTCGTGTCCATCTACATAGCTGTTTCAACCGAGCCTGAGACAATTGCAGGCTAGATCGGAGCCCCAAAACGTGCAACATAGTGGTATTGGTGCCCCCGTTCCTCTCCGACCAGTTGCCCATCATGCATATCTCGCCTATTCCTTCACGCAGATTTCTCGAGTCTTTATGTCATGATGACGTCTCTCCAAGTGTCTACAAGTTCTTCTTGATGGCAGTCTCCAGAGCGGCTGGGTTGGCACCAACGACCTCGCCGACCTTCTCACCGTTCTTGAAGAGGAAGAATGTTGGCATGGCGCGGACGGAGAGCTCTGAGGCAACGTCTGGGCACTCGTCCACGTCGACCTTGTAGAATCGGGCATTCTCGTACGAATCGGCGAATCTGAATGGGCTGTCAGCCAATTCCACAAACACGATTGCGAAGCTGCGGTGTACTTACGCGCTGACCTTGGGAGCGATGACCTTGCAAGGACCGCACCATGTCGCAAAGCAGTCGAGCACGAGAAGGATGTCCTTCTGGGCAAGGGCCTCGTCGAAGGCAGCCTTGTTCTGCAAGTTGTGCACTCCTTGACCCATTGTGGCTGATGTGACGGAGAACGGTCTGAAGTTCTGGAAGATTGGCTGATATGTGGCTTGCGTTCGCGTTGCGTTGGTTGTGGGCCTGAAGCGTGTAGTTGTGAGTAGTGTTCGTCGGAAAGCTGAGGATCCGGCAGACATCGGCCGCAGGTGGGGGGAGTATATATAGTAGGTCGTGTAGGTGACTTGGGAGGCTGAGCAATGGATAATGTGTAATAAGGCAAGGAAGTCTCTAGTGCAAACCCGACAGGCTGCATTTCTAATCCTCCGAGCTTTGATCGCAACTCTGCGGGGCCGCAATCGGCTACCGGCGGCGAGCAGGCCTCCGCGACGCTCGTAGGGTGCGTGTATAGAAATGGAGATACTCACCGAACTTTGAATCTGCGGATGGAGGATGTGTCGAAGATGCTGATGTCGGATTCCAGGCCGATGTGGAATCTTTCTGGTAGCTGCAGAGCTGCTGATGTAGATGACAAGACGATGTGCGTGCAATGCGAGGTTCATGTACGCATGACGCCACATTGCCCCGCTAGTCCGTGCTCGTGCTCGTGGCCAGACCCTGGCACCTCGACATCACTCCCCAACGCATACACGTGCGCGTACTAACGCTTGTGCATAATCACCGAGTCCTATCTTTACATTTGTCTCAAGATACAGTGTCAGATGCTCAAGCCCGCTACCAGCAGCCGTGATCATGTTATGAGTCGATGGTTGATGGACTACCCCGGGCGCAAGCTCATCTGCAAAAGAGACCTGAGCGCGTCCATCGTGAGAGTGGGCACATTTCCTTCGCATGTCTACATTCACGTTTGCTTCATACAACCGTGATGTTGAAACGGAAAGGCACTTGGCGGTTGCCGTGACGCGACCCAAGAGATCAAGTTCCGCCCTGAGGGAGGTAGTTCAACACCGAAATATACATTGTATCACAATTACCTAGCCAGCATCACCACGATGCTATCCACGTGTCGCCAGTACGTTGCCTGGGCGCTCCACCGCAGCATACCGATCGCCATGATGTTTGTTTCAGAGGAGTAGCGCGAATGTGGACGGAGTGTCAACATCGAGGATCTTCCAGCACAGCTGCTCCCTCAGATCTTGAGCTGTTACAATCCAGTTGCGATTGACTACAGCACATTGTGTCTCACGACAAGACGACTGGACGCTGTCGCGACATCCCCTTGTATAGTCAATTAAGCAATTCAACCTGCTCCAGCCGGTAAGTACTTTGTTTTGAGCGTCAGCAGCAGCAGCAGCAGTAGTAGTACTGCGTTCCAGCCATCGGTTCTAATTTTCTTGCGTTCAATGACCCGCAAGACTGCGTACTACTGGTATCTAGTTTGCACCCTCTACTGCGTATCATTACCCAGTAGCTAGATCTTGCCGGTCATCTGCAACAGCTCAACATAAATTTATGGACTGGACGAAGCAAGGAGCCGTCTACCACCAAAGAAGCGATCACTTATCTTGAGGTGCTTGTACCATATGCGGCTCGGGCCGAACTACACATTGCAATGTCGTCGAGTCTCCGCCATGCGGTCCATGACACTCAACTTCTCATGCTCATGTTGCTTTCAAACAGCGCTCGCTGTCTTCGAATCTCCATGCCAAGTATGGCAGAAATACTAGAACGTGATATCGTTCCAGAGGAAGATCTCTCGATCGAGTAGATCTTCCTGAGGCTGATGAGCCTGTTTCGTTCTGGCCATGTGCGAGAGTCAACGCCTAAGTTGCAGTACTTGTAAGTGCCCTCTGTACAGATAGAGAGGCTGAGGGGGCGTTTCCAGTTCCAGCACATCTGTTGATGAGCGGCATTGACTGTCTTGCTCCATCTTTACAGCCATATTCACAGCCAATGCCAAGCCGTACCGACAGCGCTGTATCAAGGGCAGTCGTGTCCTCGACGCAGTTCCTCCTCTCCTTCACAACCCTACTCAAGCTTATTCTTATCAGCGTAGAGGTTTTGCAGCGTGTGCCGCATGTCAATACTATCGTGACGGCACTACCAGGAGCATATGCGATTATTAGACTTCACCTCAACGAATGCTTCCTTGATATGCCGTGGCTTTCACATATGGTGTTCATCTGCGCAAGCCTCACAGAGCTGTTAGGCAAATGACATGAGGAGCTGGGGCGGACAATACACGTCTGCATCTATGCTAGCGGAGGCCCAGGCACGGCCAATCAGGTTTCGCCATTTCCTGAGTGGCCTGGATTGAGGACTTTCAGCGTGGCGTGGCCAGGACTTTACACCTGGGGTGCTTTAGTGGTGAAATGCGTATCTGGAAACGTGCCGCTGGAACATCGCTTGGGGCAGTACAGCTCGACCATGCATGAGGCTTTTGACAGGTAGAGAAAGCAGAGATAACGAACGAAAAGGAAGTATTGGCAGAGTGAACGGTCTGTTTCAGAAAGTGTTGAGGTCCCAAATGCCGAGAACGTCCGGTCTCACCTAGTCGTCAGGTCCCCTTCTGCATTCCGTGTGCTTCGAGGCTATCAACGTCGCTTCCCAAACCTTCCGCGTCGCACTAAGCTTTGGGTTCATCTGCTTACTGTTTCTTGCAGGTGAGGTACTCACCACTCAAAAACGACCAACGTCACCTGGAGCTTAGCTTAGCTTTCCCTTCCGCGTCGTGCGTGGCACAATGCTAACGGCCTCGGTTCTTGGGCCTTAGGCGACGCATACATCTCCAGAGTTGGTCTCGCGATAACTCCACAAATCGTTGTTATGTGAGGTCCCGAATGCCAAAACACGACATATCTCACCTGATTGTGTAAGTATCCTTCCGTCCTTCGTACTGTGCAAGACCAATCGTGTCACTTCTAGGGTCTCCACGTCGCATACAATTCCAGAAGCCCCTCCTCGGTTGCACCCAAAATGGCCGCCGTATGTGTCCCGCCCGCATGGTTTTCAAGGTTTGCTTCCATGTTTCGTATGATGCTCCATGAAATGTTACGGTTCGCATCTCTGCTGCTTGAGAAATGGGGAGAAGATGACTACCTTGGGATTCGGTCGTCGACCGGATGCCCATACCTGTGTCTCTGCTTGATAGACTATACCCTGCTTACAGGTGTTTCGATGGCTGCCTCTAGATCCTCCAGAAAATCATCACAGGCAATTGGTGATTGACGCGACCTGTGATGCCATTGCGCTTCTCAAGCAAAGTTTCCGAGTTGTGCGCTTGTGATGCGAGTAGCTGCAGCCTCCTGCCAAGTCGAGTTTCACTTGAAAGCTTCGACGCGCAGCGAACGAAGTACTCATACCATGATCCCTTCTCCTTGCAGATTCCCGCGCCTCAGGTCGGAGACTCTGGTATGGCGGTCAGCGAATGGCGGCCTCGTTGTACAAATACGTCATCAAGAATAGAAACGGAGACCCTGACTTGCGGTTTGTCACATCGCAGTGGTGCGAGGAGCGGAATGACGACTCTTTGGTCAACGTGCCATTGGTTTCGGCTTGTGGCCACAAACAATTTGGTCCGAGGTTGGTACCAAGTTAGACTTCGCGTTCCTGACGAATCACGAGCCGTTCCAATTTGAGTTGCTTCGGCAGAAGCTTGGGGACGCGTTCTCCCCCTTGGCAACGGCGATCTGGAGTTCGCCTGGAGTTCCTCAAAGATTGGGCCATGCAGGGCACCACAACACTTTCTCTTCCCACACTTCCCACCCTCTCAGCCTCACACTTCGGAAGCCCGTTCACCCTACAGTCGCTACCTGCTCGGAATCCCTCGCGCCCTTCTCAGAATGTACTTCTACGACTTCGACCTGCAGCAATAATTAATCCGGCTGGAGAGGAAGCGCGGCGCGCGATAAGGGATACGGATTTGCCGATACAGACAGACAGACATGGGCAAGCACCGTTACGGTCTGGTCTTCGATGCTGGCTCGTCTGGCACGAGAGTCTATGTGTACCAGTGGAAAGACGCTAAACATGCGCGTAAGGATGGCGATAAGGAGGATTTAAGACGACTGCCCGAAGTCAAGACCAAGAAGAAATGGATAAAGAAGGTGCATCCAGGAATATCTACCTACGGCGAAAAGCCTGAGGCTGTGGGAGAGCACCTGAAAGAGCTGGTCGAGTTTGTGCAAGACATTGTGCCCAAGAGCGAAGTGAAAGACACTCCGGTCTTCCTACTTGCGACCGCCGGAATGCGATTACTGCCGGACTACCAGAGGGCCGAAGTGCTGAGGTACACATGTTCGTACTTCCGTGAGCACACCAAGTTCCAGCTGCCTGACTGTAATCTACACGTGCAAGTCATTCCAGGTGAGACGGAGGGTTTATACGGATGGATTGCTGCGAATTACCTGCTCGGCGGATTTGATGCGCCGGATGAGCATGATCACGGAAAGGGACATAACACGTATGGGTTCCTTGACATGGGAGGTGCGTCGGCGCAGATTGCTTTCGCGCCTAATGCCACGGAAGCAAAGAAGCACGCAGATGACCTGAAGCTTCTGAGATTGCGAACAGTGGGAGGCCAGCAGATGGACTATCGAGTGTTTGTGACAACTTGGCTCGGTTTCGGCGCCAATGAAGCAAGGAAACGATATGTAATGCGATTACTCGAAGCCTCGCCCGATGCTCATGAGCTGCCGGATCCCTGCTTACCTGTAGGTATCAGAGTCAAGAAGACTGGCGAGGAGATTGCTCCAGGATCCAGCGACTTGGAGGGCAAGGAGCCTTACATGCTTGGAACCGGCGACTTCACACAATGTCTGAAGAGCACCTATCCACTTCTGGAGAAAGAGAAGGAGTGTAAAGACGCGCCTTGTCTGCTCAATGGTCAGCACACCCCGGCGATAGACTTCGATGTCAATCACTTCGTCGGCGTCTCTGAGTACTGGCATACGACTCACGAAATCTTCGCTATGGCCCACAAGGACAAAGCCTACGACTTCCAGACATACCAAAAGCAAGTCACCGAGTTCTGCTCGCGAGACTGGAAGGACATCGAAGAGGATGTCGCGAAAGAGAAGTGGGGACACAAAGTTGATGCCAAGACCGTGGAAGAAGTGTGCTTCAAGGCGAGTTGGTTGATCAACATGTTGCACGAAGGCATTGGGGTACCAAGAGTTGGTATTGAGGCTAGCAAGAGCAGTGGGCACAACAAAACCAATGCCGTGATGGACGGCGCCAAGGACCGCGGCTTCATCGACCCCTTCCAAGCGGTTGATAAGATTGATGGCACAGAAGTCAGTTGGACCCTTGGCAAAATTGTGCTCTACGCATCCTCACAGATGCCTCCTGCGGACGAAGCAATGGCTGTCGGCTTCGGCAGCAATACCGAAACTACACACCTACCTTCTGACTGGCAATACCCTGCGGGCCACCTCGAACCTATACCCGCGAACGGCACAGGCAGGGTGGAAGATCAGGACTGGCATGACAAGATCCTAACAAGCAGTTACTCCCGCCGCATACCAGGCCTCCTTATCTTCTTCCTCATCATCGCCCTCGCCGTGTACCTGCTCTGCGGTCGTGAAAGGCGACAATCGTGGTACCATAAGTTTCGTGGCGGCAAAGGAGCATCCCTTCCACGTCCCAAAGGAAAGAAGCGACCGGGTCTTCTCAACAGCAAATTGTTCCGTCAATCCTCGCCAATCTACGAGCGTGTCCTGGAAGAAGGTGATCCAGACGATTTCGAGCTCGCGGATGTGGACTCCGAACGCCTATCTGATTCCAGCAACGATGCCGACGCTGTACGAATTGGCAGGACGTCTGGTATGGCCACTCCTGCCATGCGTGGCCTATCGCCTGATGTAGGTCGCAATTCGCCGATCAAGACCAAGGGGTATTTCGATACCGCTACCCCTCCTGGCTCCTCGCATGGACTCGGGATCGCTGTCACGCCTTTTGAGAGAAGCGGTTTGATGGCTAGAAGTGAAAGTAGTGATCGACTAGGTACAATACCGAGTCGAAGCCGGAGAGCCAGTCCTAGTCGAAAGAGCCCTTTGATGACTCCTTTCAAAGAGAGTGTCGACTGAACGGGGCACTGTGAATTGTTTGAAATCAAGAATTAATGATTGCGTGTTTCAGTCATAAACAGAAGCGAAGGTGTTTGCGGAGTTGCTGGAACATCACTTTTGGACACCGGGCTGGGTTTGGAAATGCTGCTATTGGCGGCCATAATGAGTTATGCAAAGTTCGGACATTCTGGAACCATGTACATATGACCAGTATGAGGAGTCCGCGAGGGTTTGATGACACCACCTCTCGGCGTTTATCCGCAGCTCCCAAGCGGACATTTGACGTGTAGCCTTTGCGCCGAGACAACCCGTCCATCTTCTTGCCTCAAAACACACCTTAGAGTGTGCACCAGTTGAAGCTTAGGGGTCAATGGCGTTACACTTCAGCCTAGAAGATGGCGGGACTAGAGAAACGATAGATGTAGAGCAGCACTATGTGGGACTGATCAAAATCGAGTCAATGTCTACCTTACCAAAGGAAGCCAGGGTGATAAGGGCGTCAATACCCTTATGCAAATGCGAATTCCACGTGGCGATTTGCGCGGTCCACACCCCTGGACTCAGCCTTTGGCACTCACGAAACGGTTAGAGACCGGGCTGCAGCATGGCAATACCTACTAGACTTCGCCGTACCGCGAAAAGTCATCAGCCAGCTCGGCATTAGGGACATGAAAATGCAGCTGATGCGCGACGCTCAAGGGAACGTTAAGATCAACGGTTATCCTGTGTAGATTGATGAATTTCCTGGCTAAGCAACAGTTGAAGATCTGCTCGAAGACATTTCGGAAAGCATTGTATATCTCTGCGATGAAGACGCTGGAGCATCAAGCCGGACTCTGTCTAAGCTGCTGTGGGTGAAGGTCGAGTAGAGTTTCGAAGTCGTGTACAATAATGTCAGCTACCTAAGCAAACGGCGCAGCCTCCGTTGATTTCAAGGTCGATGATGTCTGGAACTTATTGCATTCCTCGTCAATCGGACGTGGCTCGTGGCTGGGTAATTCGTTCCGCTACTCCAGGCCAAGCAGGCAGGATTCGAGACAGTGGTGAATACTGGTATCTTATGGGAACTTGCGCATTCAACGGCCAACGCAGTGTGGTGGAGGGACAAACCAGCGTGAATGAGGTTCTGCGAACTTCTCTCTGCAAGTCCCGGCTCTGACAGGCTCTGGAGTGAGTGCCGAAGGCTCTCTCTTCCTCAATATCATGGCAGTGCTCGTCATGCCAACATCCTCGTCAAGCCTCAAAATGGTCTATTGTATCATCACACCCATCCTCACCTCTCTGCAATCGTGAATATCCCACTCATACCCTATTTTCAGCGGTATTGCCTCCTTTCCTCATTTTCGACAAATCTTCCAACTCCCCAGCGTTGTCAGACAGAGACTAATCAACTGCTCAACCAGTGAAGAACAGGGCAATCAGTCAGACAAAACTGCTGACCTGCAGAAATCACCACTCTGCCAATATGAAGTGCGAGGAATGTAGTCACAGGAAAGGAGGACATTATTTTGAGTTGTCCAAGACATCAATGGCCTGAGGTATAGCTTGAAGAGGATCGCCATGCATGATCAGATAGGAAGTTGGTACGAAGATATTGTACGGATGGCGCTGATAGTGCATACTCTCAAGTCTGTCTTCCTGTATCTGCTCGAACTCTCTCCACTCGTGTGCAGGTCTTCTGGGTCGTGAGCAAAATGCGAGGCTTCACATCTGATCGAAAGCTGAGGTCGCTGCTGTAAGGAGTTTCCTCGCCGCTCTGGTCTAAGGCGAGAAGCTACAAGTGTGACCATATGTCCCAAGGTTTCTAAGGAAACATTAGTTCTCGCGAAATACCATGATCTTGTAGCGTTTCCCTCCACCTGAGTCCCAGCTCTCTAGTGAACGCAGCTACAACGGGTTGAATGCTAGTCTTTGGAGTCTAAGGCCGTGAAGAAGGCACACTGAAACCTGGACCTGATTTGCAGCACGATGATCCTGCTGCATTGGCCCATGCTGTCGTTCTTGGCTGGATTACAGTATACTGCATGAGATCGTTTGTGAAGGTCGTATGGAACGATGCTCAGTACTCGTGTAGGGCTCCTGTGCGATGTGTCGGTAACGAGAACTTTGGCAAATTCGCACATGCCATAGCATCAGAGCTATTCTAGTATATGTGTAAGGGATGGTCGTGACTTGTAAGAATTCACAATACAAAAGGCCGTCGCAGGGCCCCATGCCAAGAAAAAGGTAGGCCTCGTCGAAAGCCTAATATTATGTTGTCGGGGCAATCGTTCAACTGTATGTGTAGCAAAAGCCCACGACATGTGCCGCGTTTCGCAGATAATCGAAAGTCTTCGGAAGTAAAGCTCAAAAAGGAGAAATTGTCTGGTCAGGACATGATGATGATGAGGGTGGGATTCGAACCCACGAGGCAAAGCCACTGCGGAATCTGCTTAGGTGAAGCCTAAACGCAGCTCCATAACCACTCGGACACTGCCATACCAGCGGTTAGTATGTTGGATGGATGGAGGATGCGGCTGTGTCGCTTACCCTCACCACTGAGCCATACGACGCTCGGAGATAAGAGCGAGAAATCTCCGTTGCGAATATGTACCTAGTCACGGCGTCGAGCTGCAGGGAACGGCTGGAAGTGGAACGGCTGGAAGTGGATAGTCTGCGAGTTCGGATGTCTGCCTACTGCAACGTGCACACGCGGTCTGAAATAGGCTTAAACCGACCTCCACTCCTTTCTTTCACCATGTAAATAGGCTGGTTACACTGGGGTTGTGCTCAAAGGAATGGTGACCAAATCATTGGTAAGGACGGACGTGTGTGTGTGTGTGTGAGAGAGAGAGTGAGAGAGAGAGGAGCGTCATATGAAGACGACTTGGAAGGTGCCGGAACGACAAGTCTGCCTTTCGTCACCTTCGTTATTGCCAGCACTGGCACAACGGACCGAGCATCTATATGATGCAATTGCTGTCAACAGAAGAAAGGACCGACCCACCCCAGCCAGTTCACTTCCAGCGGCTATATCGAATGCTGAGTGTTTCTCCTCTGGTCTAGTATGCCGCGGATTCGATGCATGAGAGTCCTCCGAGACGCATCTTTCTCGCTCAGTCCATTCTCCGTCCCGAAGATCCACATGATGCATAGAATCATTTGTCCCACCCAACCGGCTACGATCGACGAAATCCACAGTTCCATCCCACCAATGGGCCCAAAAAGTCCTACGAGCCAGCCAACCCATCCATGGAGCAGTAACAGGACCGTGACGCACCGGACGGCCAAGAGTGGAAGGTCGTGTTCTCGATCTTGCTGCTTGCGAAACATTTGCACTGTACGATAGGCAGCAAAGCCAAACCAGAAGAAGTTGACACCTGGAACCAGGATGTAAATATATGGTATTACTATAGGGTAGGCCATGAGAGCCGAGAAGCTATTTATGAGTACGTCAGCAAGGGGACTTGACATTCATAGTGGAGGTCAGCGGCGTCGTATACATACCAGAGCCATAGGAAGCTGATAACGAAGCGGACCAGGATGCGGTGTCTGACAGAAAATCGCACAAACCATCGGACTAGCCAGCCGCTGATGATGGGCAAGATAATGCTGCCAAAGGTCAAGAGACCCGCGGTCACTCCAAACTGCCACATCTTCCACCTCACGCTATCCGGAACGTCTGAGCTGACCCGTGCCCAGTTCTCGGCGTTGAGTAGTAACGCTTCGGGTTGCTGTTCGTCGCGGTTCGTGAGGTCAATGTCATCGTACGTGAGATTGTTCAGAAACGAACTGGAACCAGACTCAGACGTGAAATTTGTGAGAGTGCGGTTCGCGATGGTCGTATTAGTCCAATAGTAGGAAGCAGAGTGATCTTCGATGTTCATGCCGAAGAACGACTACACGATGTCAGCAAGCGTGTGATGGGCCAGTATCAGCACTTACTGTGGTAAAAGCCAATGGCACATATATAGCGATGAATATGCCAATGATTCTGCTACGCCGCTTTTCGGCAAGATCAATCTGCTCCAAGATCGTGGCCTTCGTGCGATTGATTTGCTGCGATAACTCCTCCGCTCGATTGCCAAGGTATGTCAAGTCTTCTGCGCTTCCCAGCGTGGCATACAGATATGCAAGAGGCTCGTTGAGTGGCAGTGTGAGCCTTCTCTCGAAAGTGCAAGCTATCGAGGCAGCGCGTCCGCAGTTTTCTGCCAGCAGATGTAGGCACTCTTGAAGATGTAGCAGATATTGTACTTTGGAGACTGATGGATGTTGGCGCGCTAGTAGCGTCTGGTGGGTGGGTTAGCATAACAGCTAGCACAGTCAAGTGGCCACCTACAAGTTCTTCAAGTTTTTCTACAGCTTTCAGCACGAAGGCTTCAATGTCCATCGTTACCAGGTTACATATCTTAAGCCCAAGAGGCACCACGCTATCCGGACACTCCTTCGAATCACCGATGAGAGCACTTCTGTTTCTGCACAGCTCTTTTAGGCGCTTATGCAAGCGACCCGATGAAGAGATCAGGACTAATCTCTGCCGTCCAGTGTAGGCCTCAGAAGCGTCTACCATTCGCAGACTGACAAAAGCAGGCGGTGTCGCAAATGGTTGCCAAACGTAAATGCTCCAATCGTACATGCCCAGGTACTGCTTGATCGAGGGTACGTCTTGAAGCCACTTCCACTCTATGTTCCATTTGGGTAGTGGAGCCGGCCCGCCAGGAGGTACAGCTGTGTCGTGAAGCCGTTTGCGCGACGGTAATTCCATTTGCAGCTCGGAAGAGTTGCAAGCTGCGGAAGAGAGCTTCCGCAAATGGAGATCGAGTACGTCTGGCGGGCTTAGCTGCCAATGATGTTGAGCCAACAATTCTGCAACGCGGCGAACAGCAACGTAAGCGGTTTCCTGTCCTGTGATGTGCATCCGTATGCGAAAGGCCCGTTTGTAGATACGAAGGCCCAGATCCTGTGGAGATGCTGCATTGATCGCGCATATCTGAAGGCGATCATTAGGCATCTGAGTCAGGGTGTTACGGAAGTCTTCCAATCGACTTGCAATCGAGCATGCTGGTGTAGGTTCTTCCGTAAGCCGGTTAGGTCCTGTTATCCACACATATTCGTCAAACAGGCTGCTTGTTGAGCTCGTGTTGAGATTTCGAAGGCATGCTATCAGCACATCTTTGTGTCTCCTTTCGCCCTGAAGGCGAGGATTATGCTCGAGATCAAGCACGATATCGTGGGGAAACTACAACTTGGTGAGACTCTTGCGGTACGCCGCAGGTCATATCTCACCTCGGAGGATCTGCGGCGGAGGTGGTGAATTGTGCTCATGGAATATGACGGCCGTGCATGGCTGCCGAACTCTCTCAGGTCCGCTGGCCCAAGATGAGTGATAGGATGGTAAGGGGCCATGGCCGGTCTCGAATATTGTGGTGAAAGAAACGGACAGAAAGCAACCTCAGACGAAAGGCTGAGGTGCTTGTTGTATTCAGCTGCGTCATGCAGCCACATTTACGCGAGATGCTGTGTCTGGGTAGCTCGTGCGGTTTGCCCTTCTCTGTGCGACGTTGCGCTGTGATCACTGATAAGGCATGAAGACCATGATAGTCCTGTTGAAAGTATATAGACGGCACTGTAGAAGTGTAGCAGAGAGTGTCCAAGGATCGAGGAGATTGAAGCTTGTACCTGTTCGTATCACTGGGGTCTCACAAGGGGAGTTGTGCCTCGCAGCCTCCTCACAATCAGCGCATGTCGATGCATTCGGATCTTCGTGAGGTGCAAGTCTTGGATCTGATGAAGTAGGTTCACCCAGCTGGGCTGGTGTCGTCGATTGCTAGACAAGGAGCCCGAAGCTGAAAGCTAAGTGCACATGGCAAGAGCTACTGCTTTCAAGAGGAAGGCACGGCCGACTAGCAAACCCAGCGTCACCTCTTCTACAACAACCAGCGCTGCGCAAAACTGCTGCAACAGTTCAACATTGTCGCCAGCGCTGGTATCAGAGCCTTGGCCATACTGAGGGCCTTCATCACCGTCCGCGATCGACCCGGCATGGACATATCACGACCGCTGGTGTTCGTATCAACTCTTCCTGGCAGCTCAGCCTGCGCTTGATCACGTCGATGAGTTCTTGCATGTCGAGGAGTTACGGCTGATGGTGTGGTAGCGATCACCAGGCTCCGGCACCACGCGATAGGCACTGCGGGAGCTGCACGTCTCCAAGGCTGGCGAGTGCGAAGGCGATACATCCCACTTTGAGCCCTGACATTGCGAAGGCTGTCCCCAGCACCACTCCAGGTGCGACCTTGCGCTCCTATGGCGCTTGCGACGACGGCGCACGGACCGGGCGGCACTGACCGACAGAACTTGTGGTACAGAACCGGGGGTCACATGCGCAAGCAGCTTGAGACGCAAAGAGCGGTGTCTGCCACGCGCATCGGGGCTAGACTGCTCACGGCATAGCGCACTGCAGCACTGCCATGGCGAGGGCGCTTCGGTGCTGCGAGCCCTGCCGGACGGTGCCCGCTGGTGAGACCGAGACGGACACAGTCGCTCAGAGCCGTGAGGCATCCGCGTCGCGATCGGGCGAGCATCTGCAGTCGCGACAGTCGCCAGCATTGTCTCAACATGGCCAGCATCGGCAGCGCAACAGCCCTGCCGCAACTCATCTAAAAGTAACATGGCCAGAGATCGTCGCCGTCGAGCTCCCCACCCCTCCGGTGTGATTGGCCGTTGCGAGGGTGGCGAAGGTTTTAGGTTTTGGTGGTCCGAGCGCTCCTTCCACACAGACTCTTGATGAAACCACCCTCTCCCGCCCCTTCGCAGTTCCCACTCCAGGCCTTACCAACCACTGCATCAAGTCTTCCACTACTGTACCTCTCTACACCTCTCTGCCTTCGACAGCATATAGCTACATTCTTCCATTCTCGAACTCTCCAAACCGACCGCGTTCCGCTTTTCTGCTCCGCTCCCGGACTCGAGCCCCACAGGATCCGGCTCATTCCGCTGCTCTTTGTTATGATCGGAGCCCCTTCTTAATCACCCGAACTCAGCTGCCCTCACGACTCACAACACACGCAACCAAGCCTCTCCCACCTCGAACCTAGGAAAATGGCGAGCTATCACTTCGGCGTCCCCCACTACCAGTCGGCTCAGCAGTCGCACAATTCTCACTCTCACGGTCACCACGGGCGCAGTCGTCGGGGCCCCAGAATCTCCTCTCAGAACGCGCACCGCCAATACAAGGCTCAAAGGAGCCCTAAAGAGGAAGCGCCTGCGCCACAGACATACAACGACTACTTGAGAACACTGGAAGCTGCCAAGGGCTTTGATTTCGAGGACGACGAGGTATTCTGTCCGTTCAACCTGTTGACCGAGGAAGATGTACGTCCATAAAGTGCCCGCGTTCCACAGCCTCCGCTAATCTCCCGACACAGATCTCTTCCATAGCGTCATCGGGCTCTGACAGAGGCAGTCTATCATCAGGCTCGCCTGAAGGCTCGCCGTTGCAGCACCAGGTGCAGCCTACACCGTCCGTTCTTCTCTCTTCCGTCCCTCATGCCTACCAGTCGGCCGGCTATCAACAGTCACACACCAAGCTGCACCAGCCAATGGCCCAGCGGGCTCGTAATGCGATTCCGATCGTGGACCCATCTACCCGCTCGGTTGCAAGCCCTCCAATGTCTGTTTCGCCAGGCCGACAGATGCAGCACCAGTACCCCCGCCGCCAGTGGTAAGCGCCAGTCGCTTAGCTGGTTAATGCTGTATGTTGCTCACTGCGTCGTCGGGCTGGCGAGACGTTCTCTCTTCTCCGCCATGTCTCCGGACATGGCCGGCCTTTCCGTTGAACGAAACCTTGTACAAACAAAACTACCGATACGATTCTAGAACGTGGGAACGGCCGCTCCCCATCTGCGATGACGGCGTTACAGCATTACGAATAGCATAAAGCGGCACGGCATTATCTCCCTGATACCATTTTGGCGAAAGCGATACGACGGACTGGACGAGGATCTTTATTTCTGGAACATCTCAACTGCATTTTAAGTGGCAATGATTGTGGCTTCCCTCACTTCTTGTTGATTGGATTACTCTTTGTTTTTGCAAGGTGTTGGTCAGGCGAAGAACGTCAAATGAAAACAGCGAAACGCAGGGGAATCATATCTCTCTGCATCACGATAAAATCCACCAGGAGGCAAAAATTGGGAGGAGTACCATTGGCCTGTCGTGCCAAGGACAGACGGCGATCTGTTGATGTGGTACTTGTTTTGTAACGGTGTTGATGGTGGTGGAAGAAGCGGCATGACATATACCATTGTGTGTTTACGGGCAGTTCTCTCTTACTACATGGGCCTCGGCTAGCTGAGGCGGGAAGCCTTTGTGTACTCTACCCATAGCAAGCTACGGATCAGTGGCAGAATGCGACGACCAACGTTCGATTGATTGACCTACATTGCCCCCCTCTGTCACGTGAGTATTCATCTTCTGATACGTGTACACATACATCTTCAGATACCAATATTCATGAGAGCAGTTTGGGTTTGACCTTTTCGTAGTCGGTCCCGCTGTTTTCATTGCGCAGCCCGGCTTTGTTTACATCGTCATCGCGCCAAAACCGCCCGTGCATCGCATCGCTTCCCGTGTGACGACATCACCATCTCCTCGATCGCCCGAACAGAGCTTCGCAAATACCGAGGCTTTCATTGGATCAACTTCGTGCAGAGATCTTCCAAAAGTCCTTCCTTCGAGAACACCTCTTCCACAGCTTCTTTGCTCACAACGCGTGCCTGGAACTCTAATAAAATCCTCACTTCGAGAACCTCCAACGTCCAATCGCCAAGATGGCTGCTTTCAGAATCGCGACCCGCAGCATTGCATCCTTCCATGTGAGCAGGAATTTCACAAGTGCAAGGGTTTTGCGGGCCGGGAAGGAGTCGAAGCCATGTAAGTATTCCTATCACAACGATGGGGACATGTGAATTGAGAATTGGAACGCTGAAATGTTTGAGTAGCGGATGAGGGACGCAAAGAGGAGATCGAGCGTGTGAAGCAGCAGCAGCTGAAGGAGCAGAAGGAGGGAAAGAATACCTGGAAAGAGGACATCGCGTCGGACAGTGAGAGTGTGGTAAGTTCATGATGACAAGCATGGGGGAAGAGGGGATGGAGGACGGGGGTGCACACACGAGCTGCTAGCTATGTTGGTGATGCCAATGGCAACACATGGCATCTGTGAGCTCAGGTCCTCGCTGACAATGCGTTGTACGTTCTAGATCAAAGCCGATCGCGGCGACATCAAAGACGCCAAAGCCACCATCAGCCAACTACAAGAGGAGAGTGCGAAGGCCGCACAGAAGGAGCGTGGTGGGAAATAAATCCTCGCATGCCAGATCAATAGCGCTTCACGATGATTCCTTCATCAATCGGAAGTGGGAGGTTGCGTGATTGCATGTGGGCGGGTGGTGAGACGTGAGAAGATAAATTATATCACACGAGAAGTTGGAGACAGACGGCGAACAGGGCATGCAGCAGGGTAGGCATCATTGTACCAAATACCAGAAACGTTTGAACCATGCCTGTGGCAGAGAGTCTAACCATAACGATACGACACATTTTCCGGTTTGTGATATTATCTTCTTGTTCTGCGCCTGCTTTGAGAGCTCTTCCCTCCAGTCTCCTTCCGTGAGACGTGCGGTCGAGGAAGCGTGGGGATGATGCAGCGGTGTACTGTAAAGTAAGCTGACTACAGTACGAACAAGGGCAGAGAAGGCAGGGGCATGGGATGATACGAAGGCCAATGGCAACATCTTCCTGAAGATAGCAAGGGATGGAATCGCGCGGAAAGTTCGTTCCCTGCCCGGGGGGAAGAAGGGTTTGGCGGAATGACAGCCCATGGGAAAGTTTCATTTCACTGACTTCGGCCCCGATAGTGAGCTATACTGTAGGCAAATCAGGTGCGAGATCTGTTGTATAGATCTTCGATGAGGGAACCTGGTCTTGCTGCTAATTTGGCAAGGGACACAATATGATGTGGACGGACAAGGGGGCAAACGACCCATGCTGGAGTCGGGGTTCTACAATTGGCACTGGGCCTTCGAGATTTCGTGGAACATCTGCGTTGCAGGACGGGTGCACTACTTTTCTTCTCGCTGAGATTTCAACCGTATCTATATGATTGATTGATTGAGAACATCTGGGTGCAACAAGTACGACCTCGAAGCTTTCCTGTACGTTACCTAAGCCGTGCTAGCACCAATTATTGGGAAGGCCTGTGTTTCTGTCAGGTGTGTCTTGGTCTCAGGCTATTGCTGTTCCTTCAGGCTTTGCCGTGGATCGTCGATGCTTAATGTATCGATCGAATCATATCAAGCCTGTACTGTAATTAGGACGTGGAGTGTGTCGCACATGTACATATTCGCGATCGTATAGAGTCATTGGCCGACACAGCTTTTCTCCTACATATCACATGCACAAGCACTGTCAAGGCTCGATTTCTACGATCCACAGCGACCGCAATTTTGGAGTCCGTGGACTGCACAACTTTTGGTCCCAGATGTGGGTTGTGTTAGGGTGCCTGGACGTGCACCAAGGCACACCACGGCTACAGCAACTTTTCAGGCCCTCTAGAATGGCAGGCACTGGCTTTCTATAGCTCACTCAACCATTTCTTGTAAATCCCAGCGTCTTCGAGTTTCACGCCTTCCATTTCCTCTCGAACTCCTAGCATGCTCACCTTTCCATCACCGTCCCCCTCGCCTTTGAATTGCCAGCCTGCGAAAAGCTGTTCCAAAGCTTGAATAGTCTCTTCCTTGTCCTCAATAAGTAACGAGATGGCATCATATCCTCCGGCCCCTGGCACCACGCCTCCGATCACGCCAGGCACCTTCTCGCAAGCATCGATAAGTTCGGTTTGCGCGGGAGGCTCAATGGGCACCCCGCTCTTCTCTGACATGAGTCGTATCAGTTCTCTGATCCGGGTGAAGCGTTGTTGTAGATCTGAATAGGATCTCTCGCCCGATTCGGCAACATTCTTGAGCTCGAATGCCAATCCTTCATTCGCATCGTGCAAGTCGTTCCAGATTGCGTTGGCTTCTTCTGGTTTCTCTTTGCGCCAAGCCAGCACTTGCTTTACCATGCCGGGAGTTTTGCTTCCACAAGAGACATCGCACATGACGAGGCGCAGACCTTTAGGGATCTTGACCACATCTTTGTGAATCTCGGTATCCCACTTGCCGCCATGGTGGTTCTCTTCGATGATGTCCTGTAGTTCGGAGGCGAACCTGGGTATACCTGGTTCTGCGTGGTGGCTGAGTATGTGTGGCGAGAAGCGTCGATATATGCAGGTTCCATAAACTGCAGAGGCCACATCAAAACCGGAACCGACTTTGCCTTGAGCAGCACAGTGAGCTGCTTGGGCCAGGTTATGCAGGCGTCTTTTGCTTTCATTCGTCTTCAAGTCGAACTTGGTCCTCGGCAAGTAATAGTTTAGGAGAGCTGCTGTCACAGCTGTGACGAGTGCTGCTGACGAACCGAGACCGGTCTTTGGTGCTTTTGATATGGGTACTTGGAAGTCATGGAAGCGGGGTCGGGGCCCAGAGCCGTTGGCAATATCAGCTGGTGTTGAGTAATAGTCGTTATCGGCTAGAATGGTGATGGACGCTGGTGTGATAATTGGACTTGAGACAGTTGTGATGTAACTGAGGGCGTAGCTGAGTGTTGTCTCGATGAACACGTTGCGATTCAAGTTCAGGTCAGCGTCCCTGCAGAAAGCAACATTTTGTAAGTGAGGCCCCCATCGTACAACATACTTGTAGAGCAGAGAGTAGAAAGTCTTTGATCGTCATGTCGATCTCGACAGAAAGGGAAAGTTACACACACACAAGTCTTCCAAGGAACAATGTAGGCCATTTCTGACACGGAGCGTATGCACACTTAACTGTGGTATTGAGGACACTTACACTCTCAGCGGCGTGACTTCGATGCCAGAGTCTCTTTCCGCCAGTCGGTAGCCATACTCCCACACTGCGTCCAGAAACTGCGGTGAGTTGACAGTGATTTCGTTCAGAACAATGCCTTTGCTCGTGGGGATGTCTCGTATCAGCACATGAATACGAGCGTCCAGGCCAAACACCAGGCCGGTATGAGCGCGATCCAGCACCAGATATCCTCCTGCCAGCAGCACTTTACCTGGCGCCGAAACGGCCACAGCATTCCCAACCATGGTGGCCAGTCGGACGGGCGAGCGTGCCGGCCGACGGGGGCTAGCACACGTGGAGGAGGAAAGTGAGGCCGACGGCACGGAATTGGATGAAGGTAATGTCCGGCAGAGGGAGAGCAGATGACCAGCTGTAGATCGGGGCGACGAAAAGATTGCGGAGCAGCAGCTGTGGCCGCCAGCAGCGCTCCATTGGCAGAAATCCTGCGCGGAGGCGTGCCGGGCGTGGTTCGAGGCTAGAGAACGTCGGCGTTGTCGGCTGCGGCATTGCGGGCTGCGGCAGGGGCAAATCTACCAGCAATGACTCCCCGGCCTGAGCCAGGCATCAGCGCGACACTTTTGTACCATACCTTACACTACCTTCTTGCTTCGTGGTCACTACATGTACATTTCATCCACCCCATCCCATTCCATCGCGCGTTCGTTTGAATGAACCTGCGACTTCGTTATCCCCTCATCCCCTCCCGCCACCGTCCTTCACACCTGAAGTGACCAATCTCCTCCAGCCCAATGCCGTATGTGAAACCTACCGTACACATCTCGCGCATTGCAGGCACCGCTCTCAAGAGTTTCACGCACGGCTACGCCCAGACTGTTGTCGCCGCATCCCAATCCAGCTATGCTGCTCAGAACACCTCCGCGGTTCCGCTCGCGGACACCTTGATTGGTCGCTTCCGCAAGAACGAAAAGAGTCGCCAGCAGAATGTCTACTCCCATCTCGAGGGCAGTCGCCAGGCCAGCACGTCGGCGGTGCCATCTGGCAGAACCGAGCCTGGCCACCATAGGGACCCTGGATTAGAGAAATACTTCGACGCTTGGCAGAAGCATCAGCGCAACGATGGTGCAGAGTCCACTTGGCAGCAGTTCCAATTTGCGCGGAGGCTGGAATGGAAGCCAGCCACAAACGCTGTCGTCCCGGCGCAAGTGCAGGAAGTGGCAGATATCGAGGAGGTCCCGGAAACGAAACAAGCGGCTGCACCTCTGCTCAAGCGCTCATACACTACCACTGCCCTCGACGACTTCAGCAAAGCCTTCTTGCACAACGAGGCGGCCGAGGCCGAGGCACTGAAGCAGGTTGACGAGGCCATTGCCGAAGAGATTGCAAAGGCTAAAGAGGAGTCGGAAGATGGAGATGCACTCACACTCAGGGCGAAGTCGCCTTCTGTCATCGACTCAGAGCCGCGCTCTACAAGCCCAGCTGCGATCTTCACCCCGACCGACAGCGTCTCCAGCAGCGCCGAATCCGTGGCGGCCGACTCTCACACCGAGCGTCTCCTGACACTCGCCCAGAACGAGCAATATGCCGAGATTCCCGAAGCATTCAAAGAGATGCTGCGCGCTGGCGTGCAGAAGCCTTCTCAAGTTGCATACCGCGTACTGCTGAACTCGGCTTTGGAGCTCTCGAAGGGGCAGCACCTAAAGGTCCCAAGGGCTCTCGAGATCTACTCTGATATGCTCCACAGAAAGGTCACTCCGGATGCGCTTACTTACGGCATGTTCATAGATTTGCTCTCCGCACGAGCTTCGGAGAGCATGGCCATGAAGAAAGCCTTGGATGCACGCCTAATCCGATACGGCGGTCTTGAAGAGGCTGGCAAATTCATGTTTCGATCAACACAGGCGGAGCACACCATGCTCGTGGAAGATCGATCTCTTTCTATGGCTCTGAAGATATTTGAGCGCGCTAGGGAGACTACAGAGGCGCTGCCTAGTGCTGCTTGTGCGGGCCTTGTGGTTGCGTCTGCAGAGCAAGGACGTCTTGAGGACATGACCCGCGTTTACGAATACATGGAGTCGAAGTTCCTGGATCCACAATCATCGATCTACCCACCAATGATAACAGCCTTCGGTGGACTGGGCGATCTTCGGAACGCAGTAGAAGTCTACGACGAGTACAAGAATCTGGCCATTAAGAACAACGCAGGCGAGAACACTATCATTCGAGTTGACAACCAGGTCTATGCGGCCGTGATCAAGGCCTATGGGTTTGCAAATCGACTGAAAGGCGGACTTAAGTTCTTGGCTGATATTCAATCTGGTATTGCTGATGCGAATGAGCTGGAAGCGCTGCGTGAAGTTGTTGCCCTCGAAGCTCTTCTTCCACTTGCGCTAAAGGATGCAACTTTCCGCGACGCCTTCGATCTCGCTGGATCCTTGACGGGACGTGCATTCACAAAGGCTCTGGCTGCTATTGCAAGCACTGCTGCTGACAGAAACGTCCCCGACGTTAGCACTCAGGCTTTTGATTCCCTAGCCCGGAACACTCAAGATCTTGCTGAGCCCAGTATGGCTCTGCTGGCCATGCACGTGCGCAACGCCAACGTCGAGGCTGCCGAGCCTTTTTGGAGAATTTTGGAGGCTGCTCCGGTCAGTCAAGCATTTATCGAACCTACAACGATGCGTGCTGTCGCTCTCATCGGCATTGGTCAGTCAGAGCGCGGTCTTAGACAGAGCCGCCGCATGTTTGCTAGGTTGCGCGAGGCCACGCCGGAGAGTCAGCAGGCCGATGTTGCCCAGCACATTGACGAAGCTATCGAACTCATCGGCTCTTTCATGCTCAAGGCTCAGGCCACGTTTGGACCAGAAAACATTGTGGAGCTCCTTCGAATGATGACCGAGAATGGCAGTCTGGTCTCGCCGGTTGCGGAGCATCTAGTGGCACGCTTCGGACCTGAGCACATCGCACGCCTGAATCAAGCTGATCTCGAGTTCCTGCTCCGGGTTCAAAGCACCATGATTCTTGAGGAACATCCCGCGGACATCGCTGGGCCGGCCCGTTTCGGCTGCCTGCTCGAAACCTTCGTGTCCCGGTCAGTCATGCCATCCGCAGAGACCGAGACACTTATTGAAAAGACGCTCATTAACATTGATCGAGCTGAACTTTCCCGACTATGGAACAATCACCGGTACCCGCAAACGCAAGTCTATCCACCACCACCATTTACACCTGTGGTACCGTTCCAGCCACCAGCTTCATTCGAGGACACTTACGATCCATATGCAAGCCGCACAGATGTCAAGGGCTCGAATCTCATCAATGAGTTGCTCGAGCGTCCGTACGGGCGTCGCATGAACGAGGCTCTTGCCAAGTTCCGCAATATGCGTCGCGTGGGCCGTGTGCCTCGCATGTTCACGTATGGTAAGATGATTGAAGCTGCCGCAAAGGAGAACAACCTCAACCTGGCTCGCGATGTGCTGGAAATGGCCAAGCAAGATGTTCCATTCGATTCTCGATACCGCGTTGTCCGATTTGGTTGGCAGCAGATCCTCGACCACATGGTCGCTGGATGCCTTAATGTTGGCCGCCGGGATCTCGCAAGCAGATACCACCAGGACATGATCGACATGGGATTTGCACCATCTGCAAACACCTTCGGTCTTTACATCACAACACTCAAGGAGAACACCAAGACTTTTGATGAAGCCAGCGAAGCCGTCAAGATCTTCCTGCGTGCGAAGGGCGAGGGCGTTGAGCCATCCTCATTCCTCTACAACGCGTTGATTGGCAAGCTCGGGAAAGCGCGCCGCATCGATGACTGTCTCTTCTACTTTGCTGAGATGCGCAGCTTTGGCATCCGACCGACTTCCGTCACTTATGGCACGATTGTGAACGCCCTGTGTCGCGTATCCGATGACAAATTCGCCGAAGAAATCTTCGAGGAGATGGAAGCCTGCAGCAACTACAAGCCGCGTCCGGCCCCGTACCACTCTTTGATGCAATTCTTTCTGACCACCAAGCGTGATCGCAGCAAGGTTCTGGCGTACTACGAGCGCATGCGTAGTAAGGGCATTCAGCCGACTGTTCACACATACAAGCTGCTGATCGACACTCACGCCACCCTGGAGCCCGTCAACATGGCTGCTGCAGAGTCACTTCTGGGAGAGATGAAGCTCGCTGGCATCCAGCCAGAAGCTGTGCACTACGCTTCGCTCATACACGCCAAGGGATGCGTGTTGCACGATATGGAGGCGGCACAGGAGCTGTTTGACCAGGTGATCGCCGAAGGCAAAGTGCAGCCTTTGCCCTGCATGTACCAGGCTGTTTTGGAATCTCTGAACGCCAACCATCGATCCGCTGAGTGTGACGCCGTCCTCCAAGATATGGCAGCACGTGGTGTTGATTTCACCCCCTACATTGCTAACGCTCTGATTCACGGCTGGATCTTGGAGAAGAACATCGCCAAGGCTAAGCAGGCTTTCGATCGCGTTCCCATTTCGCGGCGTGAGCCCAGCACATATGAGGCCATGGTTAGAGCCTACCTGGCCGCCGAGGACCGCGATGCTGCAAAAGCCATTGTTCGCGAGGCGCTCAGCAGAGGCTACCCCAGCGCAGTCTCTGGCAAGATCGCCGAGCTGGTACGTTAACCATATATTGATGCATTATTGGAGAGGGCGTTTCTGTTTCCGACAACACAAATCGGGACGCACTTCGAGTGAACCGGGTTTTCTATGTCCTAGCATGGGTTGGCAACAGCACACATTACATTAATGCATTGACGGCCGTTAGCGAAGGAGTTTGGTGCAGAACAAACACGTTGTCCGCCCTCCCCGTTTTCGGGGTTGAGGCGAGGATTTTCAACGAAAGCCGCCGCCTGTCTAGGAGGGAGGCATGCGAGGGATTTTTCGACACACGATGGGAGGAAGCGCGTCGTTGCGACGTTTCGAGTCGCGGTTGTATATTATAGATACCCCTGTCTATCTCCACTCTGCTGGCATGTGATGGTCTTCCTTCTACTGATTGATAGATGACGGAGACCTGATGCCGGGATTTCCTTGAAATGAAAGGAAGTTAATATCATATGCTGTCTCAGGGCTCAGTTTCTTCTGCCTTTGAACTCGGCAAACAGCTTGAGCTGATACCGCGCGAGCCAAGTGAAGCTGTGCGACGAGTGGCGGTGCCCAGATTCCAAATCCCAGCTTCCTTCAACGGAACATACGGCTGCGTGATGAGAGCCCCATGTTTGACGTTCGAGTTCTTCGTAAGAAATTGGTCTGAGGATGCCTGGATCAATTGCTGCGGTTTGACCCGAATACCTAGGTGGTCAAAGTGGACTGAGTAGGAAACGAACAGGGGCTGAACAGATCTGGTTTCAGGCATGAGGGAAGCTGAGCTCTGTAAAAGGCCGATAATCGTGCCTGAACAGCGCATTGGAAGCTGTGCATTGGGTCGAAGCGCCAAGCGATATCTGGAATTCTATGCTTGGCCGTGGACGGACCATGAGACAGTATGCATGACGATTCCGTCCTTCCCAACTGCTCTCATCGCACGAATGCGGTAGGTGGGAGGTGTCCAGCTTGGGAGTAGTGTTGCTAGGTGGTGGTGATCTACCAAAGCATATTGACGATGCGGCAGTCTTGGCAGTGCTAGAGCTGGAGAAGGACGGGGAGCCGATCTGGGTTCACGACTCGTGGGCCCAGCACTGAGACCGCTTCTTGGACTTTTCGCTCAAGGCATGGGAATGTCGTGTGCAGCTGTTCTCGACGACTCCAACTGTGCACAGCTTCACTCCCAACCACGAATCCCGACCCAAACAACGCGGAATGTGGCGAAGTCCAAGAGGAATGTATGGGGCCAAGGCTGCTAGTTATTATTTCCAGCCCAGACCCTTCGCGGAGCCATGACATTCCGAGCCTCTGCAGATACGTAAGCGGCACTCAGCTTGGACTTTGTTCTCCCTGAAACGGGTGAACAGATGTCTGCTGCTCCGTCAGCGTGCGAGCGAGCAGCGCGCTGGTGCAGCGCCCAGCAATTCCCGACCATGTTACAACCCGTCTGCTGCGCCTGTCGAGCTCGTCGGTGCATGGGTGCTGTCGTGGCTTACACTGGCCTTGCCGATCCCTCCCTACGAAGGATCACATACTTGCACCGAAGCCAGAGCTGCGTAGTACTATCGCCGCCATGTAAGATGCGCCATGACTGTTCCTTCTTACATTCTTCTCTCCACTCCATCTCCTTGACTCTCGCTTGCTGGTCTCGCTGCCCCTGCTGACCTACCACTACTACCGCAACAACAGCCCCGTCGTGTTATATGGGATCGGGGCACGAGTCCAAAATGGGCAAGAAGGTACAATATACCTCCATCACGCCGCTGCCCAGCAATGTCCCGCGTCAGCTTGCCATCGAGCTGTTGCACAGTCACGAAGAGGTTGCCAAGTTGAATCCCCTTGTCACCGGAGTCAAATCGATCGAAGCTCCACGCGAGGCGCCCAACGATGAATACTATTCGGAGTGGTACGAGATCAGCGAGGTTATAACGTGGGGATTCGGACTGAAGAAGAAGATCGCGTTCAAGGGTGTGTTCCACAATCTGCCCATGGGCATGCAGTCGCATACCTATGCACCGATGGGGGTAGACTTGCGTGTGAAGTATCTCATCGGGGGGAATCAGCCTGGTGAACCGCGGGAGCCGAGAGAGCTGGGAGTGAACACGCCTCTGGACGGGCTGTACATGCGCCAGGATGTACAGATTGAGTGCAACCTTGCGCTGGCGAGCTACGTGAAGAAGGAAACGAAAGATGCGATCGGAAAGATGGTGGATCGGTTGGCGCGCAAGGCGGAGCTGCTGGACGAAGGCAAATTGCATGCCATGTTCGAGGATGGCCGACTGAAGACTTCGAAACCAAGCGACTTCACAGAGTCAGATGCGACGAGCAGTTTTGGACTCAACAGTCCGCCTGGAAGCCCAGGTACTCCCATGACATCCTTCGGACCGCGACTGGACAAGAAAGGATATGGCAACTACCATGATGTTGCGCGGAGTTCCAGCATCAGCCAGCACCGCTCCAGCACATACATGCCCGCCTACCAACAACAAGGTTACAACGGCCCAGACTATACCCGACCTGGCGCGGCGAATATGCCCATGATCAACGAACTGCCCGGAGATTTTCAGCAAGGCCTGTATCCTCAACCCCTAAAGCCCAGCGGCCAAGTATTCCGATCAGAGCTGCCTGGAGACAACAGCTTCTCAAACATCACCCCTTCGCCCCAGCCTTCACCAGGTCATCCTCCGTTTCCAGCCGATAACGAGAAAACGCAGCAGTACCATACATACCAAGGCGCCTCCGCCCCTCAACAACTCCACCCTACACAGCGCAATAGCACCGGCGCATCCAGTGGTTCGTATTCTGAACATAACACCCCGCCACAGCATCAACGACACCTGAGCGGAGGAGGGCTCAGTAACTACAACAACAACATCTTCGAGTGGCAAGGAGCGAATGGCAGATCGAGCCGGAATGGCAGCACGGATACGAATTCATTCTATAGCCACAATTCCTCACGACCGCCGAGCAACATCATGCCAGATCATCAGCGCTTTTCTCAGCTGAGTGTTCACAACACACCGCCGCAGAACCATGCGAGGACGTCGCCCCGCCCGGGACCTTCGATTCCGCAGTTTTCGGGCAGTACGGCAAAATGCCCGGTTTGTGGGCTTTTTGAAGGTGAGTAAGCACGAGCGTTGATGTTGGTCTTCAGCGTATACTGATGATATGACAGGCGACGAGGCCGCTGTAAGCTATCACGTGAGCGAGGCGCACTTCCAGTGATCTGCGAGAAACCGAGCACGGCATCCGGAGATGGACAGACCACGATGTGTGGAAGGCACGAGCACCAGTATGGCCCAGGACGAGAAGAGAATGGGGACCGAAGTGGCATACACAGAGCACGAAATGCCACTGTGACGATGACGAACGAACGAGTTCTTTCTTCTTTTGTGCGAATTTCACTTCTTTGATGGATACCCGAAGGCAACACCTTCTATATACTCTTCGAATGTGGATTTTCATGGTAAAAGGGGGGGCGATTGGCGATTCGAGGAAAAAGTTCGGGGTGGAAATGAGGCAGAGCAGAGCAGAGCAGAACCTCTGCGAGACCACCCAGCGAACGAGACGGGGATACTATTGTTGTCACAGCGAGCGCAGAAGAATTTCCATATCACGAGACAACCAGTTCTCATGACGATCTCGCCTATGGCTACCTTATCGGATTGCAACGAATGCCAACGAGCGGAAGTCGTGTGCGGATCCGTGGATGTGGACAAGCTGATTTCCGGTCCTGATGGAACCTGCCGTCCCGCAATGGCTTCTGCAGAAGCAATTCCTAAGCAAGATCTCCACGCCACGCTTACTCCGGATAAGTGTCAAGATCTAGCCTATACTTATTCTTCGTGGAATAAGTGTACAACAAGTGCGAGGGCTGGCACGTTTGCATGCCGAGAAGATTCTTGTTTACTTGGGTGTACTTATTCGATAGAACACAACCAACGTCATTTTTCAAAGCGCTTTTCCTCTATTTGGTTATTAGTATAAAGTGAAAAGCGTAGAGGTCAAAGAACTCTAGTTTTCGGGTTTTATCCTATGTGTGAAAAGTGTAAAGCCTAATCCTCAGGAGTTGCGACGTAGACCTGCCCCCGGTCCTAGGATTTTTCGGTTCTACAAACTAGAGTCTTACCAGGACTCGGCGCCTTCCCAGTCACGATTCCTTTCTGATAAAGGCTCGTTGACTTCACGATTCCATCTCTCGCTGCATCCATATCCACTCTCACACCCGTCGCCTGTCCGGCACCGCCTGTCTGTTGCTACGACATCGGTCCCCGCGCCGTCACTACAGAATGTGTTCCTGCAACCCCCTACGGCGAAGTCGATCACCGCGAAATCAATCACCGCGAAGTCCATCACCGCGATGTCTAGCACCGCCTGTCCGTCACCTTCTGTCCGTTTCTTAAGACGTCCGTCACCGCGCCGTTCCTATGAATTCTGTCCCTGCCAACCCTACGGCAAAGTCCAAAGTGTATTACTACGTAGTCTGTGACCGCCAGGTCTATTACTGACTACCGCGAATGAGTGCTTACACATACTGGAACCAAACGTTTCCTCAACCACATGCACGAGGGACGGTAGCACGGCTGTCTCGAGAACTTGCAACGACCACGCATTGCAAGTCCGAGACAATCCTTTTTAGACGAAATGTTTGGAAATACTCTTTGCGGATCAGAGGACAGCCATCCATCGTGAGGCGAAGACCCATATAATGGATGTAGAGAATTGCCAACGGCTTGTACTGTCACCGGTCGGGACGAATATTTTCCTTCTCTTTCGATCGTCGAGATGGACGACAGATCCCGTATCAGACTACTTCGTGCAGTCTGGCTATTGATCACTCCAACTGCGCTATGCACCTTGACAACCTTCCTTGTCTACTTTGCTTACCGGATCAAGTGTCTTTGGTCTGCTCAGCAAGCTTTGGAGCAGGATCGGAAGGTAGCTGAAGCACTTGGACCACAGTCGCTGTCTTTGGCATGGTTGTTTCTAGGCTTTGAGTTTCTCGCACTTGGTGAGAAATCTATCGCTCAATCTCGAAGAGCGTCGCTGACAGATTCGACCAAGTTCCAAACATCGTTTCGTACATGCTCCGTGTCCTGGCCACTCGACGACCTAGGCGGCAGACGCCGGCACTGTCTGGAAACGATGTGCCATCCGTTGATATTCTAATCACCTGCTGCAATGAAGACCTTGATGTAATTAGAGATACAGCGCTGGCAGCCTGCACGCTAGACTACCCAACCTCTCGATTTCGTATCTTCATTTGCGACGATGGGTCTTCTGCTGGAGTCCGACACGCGATTGAAGAGCTCAAACTTCTGTATCCAAACATCTTCTACACCTCGCGCGACGAAGAAGCCAGGCTGCATTTCAAAGCCGGAAACCTTAACCATGGACTCGAACACTCGCGGACGGTAGTGTGGCCAGCAGAACGGCAACATGCGAGTCGACCCCGTTGGATGGATCGACTTCCTTTTCGAGATAATTTCCTCGAGCAGAAACCTGTACCAAGGACCTCTGAGCTGCGCCACTCCCTGTCTATTGATGCACAGCGGAAGGGCCCAGGGGTTTCGCCAGACGGTCGTCTCGTGTCGACGGCGGTGAATGATAAGCATGATCTGGATCACTACTTTACGCCCTCCAAGGGAGATTTCGTGCCATTTGGCGAATATGGGACTCATAGAACGATAGTTTCGGATTATGTCGCTGCTCTGGATGCAGATATGATTCCGGAGCCGCACTGGCTGCGTACGATAGTGGCGCCTATGGTGGAGGATCCGCAACTCGCACTTGCTTGTCCGCCTCAGGTATGGCGTGCCTGCGTTCATTGGACGTTCCGCAAGCTAATATCATCCAGACATTTTATGACATTCCGATCAATGACCCGTTGACACAAACGATGTCGCATTGCGCAGGCATCACCGAAGCCATCAATAATTCCGTTGGTCACGCAGACTGTCTCGGATCTGGATACGTAATGAGACGCGCAGCCATTGAGGATATTGGTGGCTTTCCAACCGAAAGCATTGCTGAAGATGTCTGCTGCTCGGCAACCTTACTTGGCGCCGGGTGGAAAACCACATTTGTCCACGAGATACTTCAGTATGGCCAAGTGCCCGAATCGCTGCTGGCCCACATCAAGCAAAGAACGCGTTGGTTCGTGGGCCATGTACAAACTGCCTTGCTGTTCAAGGGCAGGATGTTTGGTTCTCGTGGGAGGCACTTCACCGTCCTGCAGAGAATGACAGGTTTAGCATTCGACTTGCGACAACTAGTGCAGATTCCTCTTGCGCTGAATTTCGTTATGATTCCGTTCGCGCTCTGGTCCGGATACCCGCTGGTGATATGGTCGGACTCTGACGAGCTAAAGTGGCTTGTACGGCTCGTCTGCATTTGGGTGCTCAGTCACTGGCTTCATCAAGCACTATTGAGTGTGATATCAAGCCTCGGAAATGGCGAACTCGAAATGAGAGCTTCGTCATTTGACACTGAGCTAGAGCAGTGGCTGGCGCCGTATATGTTCCTGGCTTTCGTCCGATCCTTTGTCTTACCGCGACAGCTTGGTGGCAAGGTCGCTTCATTTACACCCACCGGTACCGTCACATGCCAGCTCAATGAACGAGATCCGGTCTCTCGCGCACCACTTAGCCAGCGCCTGCGAACATCGCTTTTCAGCCATCTAGTGATTATACACGTGCTCTTCATCCTGATCACATTCACCGGCGTTGCGATGTGCATCTTTCGAGCGCTGACGGACCATACAATCCCCAGCGCATGGCCAATTACTGAGCTCTCCTCAGGCATGAGCAGAGCGGTCTACCTTGTGACTCGAATCGGATGGTTGCCGCTCCTGTGGCTGCAGTATGTAAGTTCGTGTATGGCGCCGGTCCTGTATGTTCTCTTCCCACCGAGTCAACCTGATCGCGAGGACCTGCTTGTTCGGCATCCCAAGACTGGAGTTGCTCATCCGACGATCGAATCTAGGCATCTGAGAAGAAGCGCGTGGGGATCCTGGAAGTATGTGCGGGTGCTCCTGGCCGCATCATGGGCTTTGACCTTGTTGATGCTCAGCATCTATCTGTAAATAGTGCTTTGGGACTGCGTCAAAGAGATAGCTTGGTTCAGCCGCGCGTGTTGTGGATGTTCCTTCGTTGCTGAAGTTCGGGTCTCATGTTCTCTCCTCAACCTGACTTCCGCGAGTGACCTGTCACTTCATGAAATCACTCAGGCTCAGGCCAAGGCTCTTTGCCGGCTGGGCTGCCTTCCGCTCCGCCAGCATTGCCTGGAGGCTTGATTTCTTGCTACGGACACGTTTCTTTATTCCGACACTGGAGATGGAGGAAGAGTCTGAGATCGCTGCCGTGGAAGAGATCTCAACCTTGTCAGCTTGGGAATTGGACTTGGGTCCGGGTATAGCATGGCACGAGATCGTAGGCTCCAGAGACTTTTGTGCTTGTGACTGCTTCGGTGCGATAATTGTGGCTGTCCCACACCTAAGACACTCGAGCTTGGTGGCCGCTTTCTGCTTGTCTGCCAGCCGATCCTGCCTTGTCCGCTTGGAGACATTTCTGCAACTCCAGCTCAAGAGCAGAAATGTGCCACACGCGGAGCAGCACGGTGGTCTACCGCTTTGTTCGTGGTCATTGAAACTTTCCTGTTTGATAGCCTGTAGGTGAGCCGATATGGCAGGCGAGGTCACCATTAGAACCTCGGAAGCTAGTTCGAGATGCCTTTGTCGCGCCAATTGCGCCTCAACCATATTCGTGCTCTGTGTTGACATGTCGTTGTATTCGTCGAGATGGAATTACAGGTACATCAGATTTTAGCCGAGCGCATCTGGACACTTTCATTCGTAGGAGATAGACTTTGACTAGCGGAAGGCTGCAGATTGTTCACTTGCACGCGAGTTGCACAGACATGAACCACAAACTTGAGCCATACTTACTACCTCTGTATCAGCAAGGCAGGTTCAATCTACCACGTCGTACACGTCTTTTTACTTCACGGACTGCCAAAATGCACGCAGGACTCTAGACACAAACATCATACCATCCATTATGACCTCGGCATTCCGCCTTGCCATCGAGGGTTGTGGCCATGGAACTTTGCACGCAATCTATGCCTCCGTCGAAGAGGCATGCAGGCGAGAGGGATGGGCGGGGATCGATCTTTTAATTATCGGGGGCGACTTCCAATCAGTCCGGAATGCCTACGATCTCAATACTGTCAGCATGCCTGCCAAATATCGCTCGATGTGCGACTTCCATGAGTACTATTCTGGCCAGCGACTTGCACCGTATCTCACCATATTCGTCGGAGGAAACCACGAAGCCAGCAGCTACTTGACCGAACTTTATTACGGTGGGTGGGTCGCCCCGAATATCTATTACATGGGGGCAGCAAATGTCCTGAAAATAGGACCATTGAGAATTGCTGGCTTGAGTGGTATCTGGAAAGGATTCGACTATCGCAAGCCGCATTTCGAGCGATTACCGTATAATGAGTCCGATGTCAAGAGCGTGTACCACGTTCGGGAACTTGACGTGCGAAAGATGTTGCAAATCCGAACTCAGGTAGACGCGGCGATTAGTCACGACTGGCCTCAAGGTATCGAATGGAAAGGAAATCACAAAAAGCTTTTCAGGTTTAAGAAGCATTTTGAAGAAGACGCTCGAAGTGGCAGACTGGGAAGTGTGGCTGCGAAGCAAGTCCTCGAACGCTTGCGGCCCAAGTATTGGTTCAGCGCACACTTGCATTGCAAATTTGCAGCGGTCGTGCAACATGTATCTCCCGATAGCACAAGCTCTTCGACCGGCAATGGGGCCCCCACAGTGAAGGCCAGTGCAGACGAGATCGATCTTAATGGCGCTAAAGAGAATAAACCCACCAAGAATGCAGACGAGATTGATCTCGATCTGGACGAAGATGAAACAGCTGCTCTAAGCTCACCCGCAAATGCAGCGCTTCCGCCCACGAACGCTGACGAGATCGATCTGGACCTTGATGACGACCTGGCGGCTCACGCCCCGTCGACCAATGGCGGCTCCAATGGCGCTGGAAGTGCAAGACTTGATAACCACAACGACGAGGACAACGCCCTCTTAGCCTCAGCCCGCGCCGCCCTCCCATCCTCCTTCAACCGCCCGAATCCTCCAGAACAAATGGAGCACCCATCCGAAATTTGCAACCCATTAACCAGATTTCTAGCTCTCGATAAATGCTTACCAAACCGCGATTTTCTTCAACTCACATCCATTCCCTCTGGCACAACGGTCGACAGATCACAACCGCTCAGACTCCAATATGATAGAGAATGGCTGTCCATAACCAGAGCCTTCACACTCACCGAGCCACCAGAATTTGGGAACCCAGATGCACGGGTCCCGCCATCAAAAACGCAAGCGCAGTACCGCGCACTGATTGAAGAACAACGGCAATGGGTCGACCAAAACATTACAGATTCAAACTTGACGATCCCCGAGAATTTCCAAGTCATGGCACCGGTATATAATGGTGCAGACTTCCGCAATCCTGAGTATCAGCAAGTTTCTGAGTATCCTAATCCCCAGACACAAGCGTTTTGTGATTTGCTACAAATTCCTAATGCGCTTGCGATCAGTGACCTGGAGTTGAAGAAGAGACAGGAAGCTGGACCAAGAGGGGTGCCGGAGGCGTTTGGGTTTGGCAGGGGAAGGGGAAGAGGGAGTGGAGGATTCGATCGTGGACGTGGGCGAGGCGGAAGAGGCAGAGGTGGCGGGAGGGGGAGGGGAAGAGGACGATGAGGGTCACAGCTAATGTCCTACTGGACCTTGGCTCTTTGCATGCGCTTCTACGTGCGACTCATCTTCTCGAAGGGAGTTGCACGGAGTCGACGAAGAGTCGGTCACATGAGGTCATCTATCAAGACTGCCGTGCAGGGGAACCTAGCAGGACCTCGTTCATTGTTCAGGAGTCCTTGTAGCGAGCGCTTCGACCACCGACGCTGGCAAAGATGTGAGCCTCTTCACGGCGCTGGATGCTTGCCATTCAAGGACCTCTACATCATTTACATACAACATGCGACAATGCAGTCATCCCTCGCACCTCCCCTTCTCGCGTGCTGTTTCTCATATCCGAAGACGAACTAACAGATCGGGACATTGCACGCTCTCGAAAGGCCGTGTGGTTTCGGCTAATGGTGGTCTACATGTAGAACTCGATCGCCAAATGCTCTTGCGTAGTAAGCGATCCTACTTGCCATTAGCTCCTAGATCTTGCTCGGGGCAGCGTCGGCTCAATCTTCACGTGCGATAATACGACCCGGCTTCGCTTCAAGGTTTGTTGATACGAAAATCTTGTGACTTCGGTCGACTTCAATTATCTTAGACGAACGTCGATACTTCCTCTGAGGCACGTGCCACAAACGGGCCCTTCCGGCCATTAGGCGATATGGTTTCCTGCCTAGAGGGTAATTAGGAGAAGACGCTGGTCTAGTAGACATGATTGTGAAGCTGGCAGAATGCAAGAAGTACTCACGGATGAGGACTATGCTAAAAGAGTAGATCGATGTCTCGAGCTTTGCTCTCGGCGCGGTGACCGAGGCGCATTAATCGTAAGGTCGTAAATTAAAATACAGATGTTTGAGACACGGCCGTCTTTCCCGCAGACAGCTTCCCAGCCGTTAGCATCTCCTACTGCGTTCGCCATTGCACAACCTCGTTCTGCGTCTATGCCTCCGCTCATTTCAGTACAACAATAACCAATATGAGTATAATGATCAAGATCGTGATGGTCAACCAGTTCCAGTTGTCCTTGGCCTTCCGCGCAATGGTCCCCAAGCGTCTCTGCGCTCTGTCCAATGTCGCAGAATGTCGATCTACGCCACGCTCGACATCGTCTAGCAGTTCCACCTGCTCGTCGAGCTCGTTGCCCATTTGTATCCCTAGCATTCGTTGCCGACCTATGCTTTGTCCCAGCACCTCCAACTGGTCATCCTGATCTCTTAGTACCTGCTTGTGATAGGCGTGTATTTGCTGGTTGTCCATATCCGCCTGGTCCGGCGCTTCTGGCTCGTCGCGATACCTCTCTTGATCTGCAAACAGCGCTGCTCGATTCGCTTGCGCCTCCGCATCATCGTCACCTGGATTGTCTCGAAAGCGGACGTTCTTATTATGCGCTGCTCTGCTGGGCCGTGATTGTGCTGCCGCGAAGTCGTTTGCCAGCGCTGGGTTGTTCGGGCTCTTTACTACGGCAGACGGTGGCGCAGAGCCGTGGAATTGTGAATAGAGCTCTGCATACTGCTGCCGTAGCCGCGCCAAGTCTGAGCTGTCGTCCTCTGCTTCTCCCAAGTCGGCCTGCTGTGCTTCCAGTCGGTCTATGCCATCTTGGAATTGCGACAGGGAGCGCTGGATGTGGCTGTCCTGCTTGGTCGATTCGAGGCGGAGGCTTATGGCTCGCTGGCGCTCCAGGAGGGAGAGCTTCAGGTGGTCGGCGAGGAGGAATAGCTGGTGGGCAGAAGCCGCCATATCAGTGAGAAGGTATGGGTGGTAGGTAGACGACTGCTCGTTCGGCACACGCACGCCCACTTGAGAGTCAGTGCACAGAACGAGGGGTGCGCACGTTCACGGAGCTTACCAGGCGCATCCCAGCCTCCCACCTCGCGCGCCAACTATAATAGCAGACTAATCGTGCATGAGCACAGCAGATCACCTTTCACCGCAGCCTCCACACACCGCCACTGACAGTCCAGGCCATGCTACGCGACGAATGTCGATATGAGGATCTGTTTGGACCCTAGCTTGATCTTCCTCTGATCAATAGTGCGTGAAAGGCGTGGTGGTTCCAAGCATCAGTAAGGAGCCCCACGCGCGGAACAGGGAGCGCACTCAGCCGTGCACCGCACGATTGTGCTATAATAATAAAGGGTGGAGCTTGGGTCTAGAGACCTTCGAAACTTCGAAACTTGGGACCCAGACAAGGATCCTTCGTGATCGGAGTCGCTGTCACTCAGCCAGCACCCCGTCCCGCTGCCGCCCTTAAAAGCTGCCATCTCCTGCCACCCTCCGCCGGCTAGCTGCTGCTTTGGATCGATCGCTGCTGGGGTCCTATACCACTATTCGCCCGCACATCCAGCTTGTGCCGCAGCACTAGCGGCGGCACGAGAACTGACGACACTTCATCATGTCCAGGGCTCCGGGTTCTTTCTTCAGGTCAAATCGCAGGTCGCGAGATGAAGCAACATTCACCCAGGCACACCGGAGGACCACATCCTATGGCGGAACCTTAGAGCCGCGATCGGCTGAAGGCCTTGGCCTGACCGTCCACCGCAGCTTGTCTGGAAGCGGGACTTCGCCGTCGGCGAGCAACGCATCGACACCGTCGACGACAACGTTGCGCGGGTTGGACAGGCTGGAAAAGCGAAGAACAATGGAGGAGCGTAACTTTTTGCAATCGAAGGCCAGGTCGCTGAACTTGAACCCACCCGTCGATCTCCGGCTCCTGGACTATGTCGGGCCATCAGACGAGAATCTTATGTGCCCCATATGCCGATGCCCCTTCGTGGACCCGGTCGTCCTTGCCGAATGCGACCACTGTTTCTGCCGAGATTGTATCAGGCAGACGTGGACGACATCGTCTGCCTACAACCCACTTGGACCACGAGGAGACTGTCCCACGTGTCGGACCCCTGCAAAGCTTGGCGCCAGATCTGCCACCAGTAAGATCCTCACCAACATCCTCGACGACCTGTTGGTCAAATGTCCCAAGTCCGATGAAGGGTGCCAGTCGCAGCTCAAGCGTGGAGAGGTGCAAGACCACGTGAACATATATTGTGCTTATGCCGTGGTGGAATGTCCAGACAGACAGTGCGACTTGCCAGTTCGGAGGAAGGACTCAACTCTGGGTTGTCTCCACATACCTGTGAGCTGTCTCGCCTGTCACGAAGAGATGCAGCGAGTTTCTCTGGAGATTCACTGGAGAAGAAAATGCCCCGACCGACAAGTCAAATGTGGCCGGTGCAAGGCCAAAGTGTTTTATCGCGAACTGCAAGAACATAATACAAAGTTTTGCCCTGCCATAAGCGTGCCATGTCCGGGAGCTGCTCTTGGGTGCGAGAGTCGAAATTTGAAAGTCCAAATCGACATTCATGCCAAGGAGTGCACGTTTGCGAGAATGGCGCCAATGCTTGACATGATGAAGACAAGGATGGACGAGCAGGAAGCTGCCCAACTGCAGATGAGCCGTAAGCTAGAGGTGCTGGAGAATGGATTCGCGGCGATGCATGGTGTTCTGTTCCCCAAAATGGACGATCCAGATCAGACAAGTGCAAATCCAAGCTCAATACCGTTGCTCCACGGGCATGGGGCAAGCACTGTCGATGTGACTTCCGTCACCTCGCCCTTCAATGAAGGAGAATTGGTGGAACTACCTGCGTCCGAGACCTCCAGCACTATCGATTCAATTCTGATCGGGGGGCAGACACGAGATCCTCCTCCAGGACCAGCACCAGAAGCGCCCGGCCCTCGACCATCAGATCTGCCAGAACCATACAGTCTGGACTTTGACCTAGCATCCCCATTCCCGCCACCCGCGACTAACGGCGGTCCTTACGTCTCCCCGCTCCATCACATGCTCTCCATGCACGAAAGTCTGAGGGACGAAATGTCTCGCGTCAGCTCCGCACTGCAGGAACTGGACGGACGGCACTCCATGCAGATCTTGAATGAGAATCTCCGGACGAGAGAGGAGCTACAATACATCGGCGCTCAGGTCGCCGGACTGAATCGCCAAGTGGGCTGGCTCACATCAGCGCAACTGCAGAGGCAGAGCCGGACTGGTACGCCCGCACCTGGCACGAGTGGTGAGATGACAGCTGCTGGACCCAGCGTTGAGGCGGCGATAAGCTCTGCAGTGAGAGGCGCCGCGAGGATTGTGAATGCTGCGGGAAGAGAGGGGCCACCCATGAGGAGAGGAACAAGTGAGGAGGGGAGGACGAAATTATGAATTTATGGCAACCTCGCTTGGCATGTTGGTGTAGGGATGAAAGAGGACTTTTGCATGAGAATTAGGGCAAAAATATGTCGAGAATCAGGAATGGCTTATACAGATCAGACGAGCTCTATATTGAGCACGAGGCTAATCAGTCTCGATGACGATACAGGTACTAAGCAGGAAGTCTTTGGTCAGAAATGCGAAAGCTCGCCACCTTGAGCGAACCTCTTTCTGTGATGTCCGACCTTGCTCGTAGCCTTCCGATACCCCACCACCGTCGAGACCGCATGCTATGCAATCCGACAGTTCTGACATGCGCAACGAGTTCTCCATGTTTTCGACGGCCACTCTCGGCTCTATGGGAAAATCTTCAACCTCGCGTGTCCATGTAGGACCTCAAGATGTGATGAAGTCAGGGTATACATTGCTCTGATCTGAGATCTCGGCCGGTAATGCACTCCCTTCTAGCTATCGAGCTGAGCGGCGGTCATTCACTCTTTTTGACTCCTTGGATTAAATTCTGGTATTCAGGCGGCATGCATCGAGCTGCTGACGAGGATAGTTCTGTGTTTGCGTGGCAATCGTGACTGCGAGTCTATCTCGCTCTGCGAAGGTTTTATCTGGTGAGTATAGAATGGTTGTCAACTTTGCCTGATCTCTGATTACGGCGTTGTTATACTCACTACTTGATATGTGCATGCAATCGTCTTGAATGTCTATGGGGCCTCTGTGGATCCTCGCAATGTCATCATGCAGCGCATAGACATTGTTAGTACACCAGTGTGACCATGCAAATCTCATTGCTGTGCAACCAGAGAGGATCCGTGACAGCTTATGCCGTCGTGCTGCTGGAAGCAGACGGAACACTCATGGCATCATCATCAAACAGCAGTTCGTGAGTGCTTCGCCGCCGACGCCAGGTGTAGGCAGACGAGCGTGGCTCCGGCAAAATCTAGCCGCTGGGGAGCCCTACAGTCATTGCGGAGTCGAATGGATTTGTTCTGAGTCAGCCACGGTATCCTTGTCGACAGATCTGTCCGGCTGTAGGCATGAGGAGCCATTCCTGTGCTTGGACATGGTGAGCAGTTGTCTCGATCGGGGTGTCGTGCGAAGTGCTGGTGTGATATTGCCTTGCGCTACGTATACCATGCTGCGGACAGGGCTAGGATCTTTGGCCGCGCAGTGTCGTCACCCATGGTCGCTTTGTATTTGATGCCGAATGGGCTCCAGACCTGCTAGGGACTGGTAGTACGACCCACGCGCTCATGCTAGGTGGGAAAGTTCCAGGTGGTGGTCAGACAGATGATCGAGGTGTACTGCCATCCCTGTGTGGATGTGTGAATCGTGCTTACCGTCTCTGGAAATAACCATATCAACCCTCAGGGCTCAGAGGAGGGGATGGCGGACTATATATGCTGATACTCGCAAGTCCGAACTAGTGCTTATCTCGTAGTCGTCCTCTTTGTCTTGTCCGTATAGAGTATATAGAACGACTAGGCCTGGGAATACCATTATGTCCGGGCGCTTTACAAACATCAAGCAAAATATCTGGTCAAGCTCCCACGTCTCGGACACCATGGTACAACTGGAGGAGCATCCGTTTCTCACATATAGCAGGTAGGTTATGCGGAGGTCGGAATGCTTGCATGATCCCTATGCAGATACCAGGCATCAGAACGAGGAAACAGACGGGTATGAGCTGACTCCGAGATGTGTCTCCTTGATCCTCGGTGGTGCTGACGATGATGGACCGAGCTCTTCAAGCCGACCTTACATGTACTCTGCAGAAACAAGTGCTCATCATGCACGCGTTTCGCCCGGTACCCTAAGTGAGATCTACCGGTCCGCAAAGCCCGACGTGAAGGCCGAGACTCTGCTGTTTGCACAGATCTCGACCCACTGATGACAAAAGACTCCGCTCTCACAGGACTGCCATCGTGTTGGGGTCCGGTATCACACATTCCCACCTCGGGCAATTTGGCAGGCAGCAATAGGCATATTGGCTGACTTCATGTTTCGGTGTGAACCGTTCTCTGATACGCATGGGCACCCTGACTAAGGAAAGTGCTGGTCTAGATCCACCACGACTTTGATACCGGTTGGCGCCGAGCTCTCCAGTTCGACTGACGACGCTGTAGTTGATTCGGTGCCTTTGGTGCTGAGAAACACCACTTTACCTCTGTCCCAGGCACAGTCTATTCATCTGCATCTGGTTCCCCGCGTTGATTTTCCTGGGGTGTACTGCCTCGGACTAGATTGTCTGTCCCTGGTGCTTCGTACATAGCACCAAAGGCAAAGCCGCAGGGCTACACGGCGCGTTAGGGCACGGTGCCCAGAGGATTCACTCAGCCAGGATCGCAATGGAGACGGCGGGTACGTTGATCCTGTCATTTGGACTGCATCTCACGCTGGGGACAGATCCGGTCATTGCCTCGCACGATGCCGCTTGATTTCTTTCCTTTGCCCTCGGTGTACCCGTGTAGGGCTGACATAGAATCGCGTAGAGGCCTCGTCATATGCCTACGTGGGTAGTCTGGCAGGCATCATGACTGAAGGAGCTTCGTCGCTTGTGAGTGGCAGCCGGGTGAGCAAACGTCGCCGCATCGAGGAGTCCTCGGCAGACGAGGGACCTGCCCAAGGCGGTGCAGATGCCTATCGCGAGCACTGGAACGACGAAACGCATGCCCCAACTCCCGGAGCCCAGGATGCGACACCCTACGCTGGCAATACCACGGGATACAATAATGCAGCTGCCCGCTCATCCATTAACCTGAATGAGACTTCGGGGTGGCAGCAGTCGGACGCTTCCGCGTATCCCGATCTCGCGGGAGGGTTTCAACAGCCTTACTTCTACCAGCAGACCGCTCAAGGCCCCTATAATACAGGTTGGAACCCCACAGACTCACAGCCCTACGGAGCAGCGACCGCTACTACCTCGAGTTACTCTGCTGGGGAGCCGTCCAGTACTGCCACAATGCCCTACTTTCCACCCACCACGCCGGGCACTGCTCAACTCGTGGAGGCTATCGAGTCTCTGGACGGGGCTACCGCTTTCAATTATTCAGACGTTGAGCATTCATCGCAGTATGCTTGTAACGGTATGGGCTAGATTTTTGACAGCCATTTCGGCACTGACAGTTGATAGCAGCGAATATACCAGGGTCTCGCGTCCTAGGAAAGCCTGGAGCTGCCTATTATTTTGATGACGCCAGCATGCACCTCAAGATTCAAAGTCTACCCATCTTGGATAACCTTGCGACACAACTGATACATACCATTTCGAAGGCCAGTTTCCCGCAACTACAGGACATGATGCGAGCAGAAGATTCGGAAGACGGGCAAGCTTACAAAACGCTAAAGAACCTGTTCGACCAGACCCGGAAGGTGTATAGCCGCGAGACACCGTTCATCGACGCTATTGCTATTCAGATGTTCCAACCCGCTCAGCAAGAGATCATCCGGAAAGCCAACATTGCTACTTTCATCTCGAGCATATTAGGCGCGCATGATGTGAGCTTCTTCCACCTCAACGAATTCTTCATGGAAACATTTGTACCTCTTGGCCATCGGCTCTTGAAATGGCAGGGCGCAATATACCTGGAACTCAAGACACAAACCTATATATCTGCTCTCATGAATAGCGATGGGGGCCGTGAAGAGATGTTGGATGAGTTGTTCCCGCCTGATCTTGACGCACAAATTCTAACGCGACATCCCGATGCGCCAAGCTTGTCGCCCAGTGAGCAAGATTTCATCGACAGAAGTCGCGCGAGAAAAAGCTATCTGCTTGCCGAGCCAACATCGGCAGACGCGCTCAAAGAGCTACCGAAAAAGTATCAATGGAGTGATTTTGTCCGAGAATTTGCCTCGTGCATCACAAAGAACGTGGACGGTATTATGAATGTTCCCATCCGCTCTCAAGCCATGGCTGGCGGTGCCAAAGGCGCAAATGCGGATCTCAACGGCCAGTATGCAGTCAACGGTTCAGGAAATGGAGCTCTCGCAGCAGTGCAAAACCTCTCCCTCAACGGTAAGACGTCCGGCAGCGGCAGTTCAGAATCGCGGAAAGCTGCGTCAGCTGCTTCGACCATACGGCAACCTTGGACAAAACCTGAAGAGGACGCCCTGCTTGCAGGACTCGAGCGGGTAAACGGGCCGCACTGGTCACAAATTCTGGCCTTATATGGCAGAGGTGGATCAGTCAGTGAGGTGCTGAAGGACAGAAACCAAGTTCAGCTCAAAGACAAAGCACGAAACCTGAAGCTCTGGTACCTCAAGACTGGCAAAGAAGTACCCCCATCACTGCGGGGCGTCACGGGTGAATTAAGGAAACGTGGTGGTGCTCGAGCGAGAGCTGCACTAGGAATTACAGACGAGCATGACGAAGGAGGTGCACCGCCAGACAAGGATGCTGATCCTGAGGATGCTGATGACGTGGATCAGAACAAAGAGACCACCACGCGATCTGGACGAAGTTCCAAAAAGAAAAGCAAGAAATCGTGAGGGGTGTAGGGGGCGATACGGGCTTTATGAAGATCCAAGTCTGCCTGTCCAAGCGTTGGTGTGGTCATGTCTCTCAGAGGCGCCGAGGTTGGAAGTTGGAATCGCCTGCGGATGGAAAGAGACAGCATGCAGCGCAAACGGCTGCAGTATCCTAAAGCAGGACTAGCAGAAGAATCGGGCACTGACCAAAGCTACGATTACGCTACCTTGTCGTGTGCATAGAGATGTGCGATTATCGAGCCCAATGTGTAGCTATGTATATAGCACCTGTGTCGATGAGACGAGTGACCTGTCGCGAAAGGTGTGCTGTTCGGGGACAATAGGACAGGTGGCAGACTTTAGCGTCCAACACACTCCTCAACTCGCATTGATCCCAGCTCCACGTCGAACAATGTCTGTTATCACGTGCAGCACATCCGTAGTTGAACGTGTCACGGATATACCGTGTCATGAGACCCTCACATATTGTCCTGGCGATGTGCAACCAAGCCTTCTGAAAACTTGGCTCTAATCCTGGAACATTACAAGCAGGTTGACCTCAATGCCTCGGGTCCTGCCGCCTAGAAGAATCCTGCGTACTACTGACACACCAGCAAGGAGCGGCTTCGAGACCAAAGAGACACGAAGAGATGCTCATCCGACTGATCACCATTCGAGACCTTTCCCTTGTGCGAGCCCTAGTCCCACCCGGATGGTTGAAGGAACAGTGTCGCAACTATAACAGAGACTTCTAGGGCAGAAGTCGGTCTTGAGCTGCACGAGGTCATGTCCTCATTCTCAGGGTACAGTTCACGGCATCGACAACCTGATTGAACAGCATTTGGTGCTCTTGCATGCATTTCCTGCGACGCCTCTCATTTGGGACGGATAGCCAGAGTGGAGAATATACTGACAAGCTCATCGTAGTCTTTGGGCTTCTGTACGTCCTTGTCGTTCAGCCCCGACTGTGATGTAGAAGCTCGGGCTTTCGCGAGGTTCGTGGTGACGCCTCGGCGCTTCATGTCCTGAAGATGGTCCTCGATTGTGGTTCGAATCGTCTCCGTGGGAGGAGAGCCCTCGCCAAATGTGAAGCTGGCGTTGCGAAGGTTCCGGAGGAGCTGATCCTGCTGTGAGTGTGGGTTGTCGCAGACGAGTGCAGAAGACATACGATTAGTAGCAGTTCGTCGTCGTCAATGGGTTGGTCTTCCATTACTGCATCTCTGTCACGGCTTCCAGACATTGTCGACAGTTTTCCAACGCAGGCCGGCTTTCGCTCTTCTTGATTGTGGTGGCTGAGAAATGTGAGATAGGCGGCAAGTATTAGTGTGTCGTCCATATGAATACTTTCGATCTTCTGCCTCAGGCAGACATCAAGAGCGTGTTCGAACCTTGAATTGTGACTACTGCATGTGCTTTCGAATTCGACATTCTCTTAAACCGTTCAGAGCACAACGACACTGTCATCAAAGTTGGACAAGCGCAGGAATTATATGGCAGACGTCGATGAATATGTCATTCCAAGGGGAGGTCACGGCGGAGACGACATCGACCTCTCTGACGAGACACAAGACTTCCGATTCTTGAGCTCAATCTCGTAAGTCACGAACGATCTCAAGGCACGTCTGAAAACAGCTCACATCAAGCAGTCGAGAAGATGCTACGATTCCGAAACGTGGCGAGAAAGACTTCGAGCCCCATGCCACAGCACTCCAGTCAAACACATTAGCGGCTTCTCGACAAGCAATGCACAATGCACTTTCATTCCCACGATTTCACAATCCGAGTGGTTATACTTTTGCGGTATATCATCCAGAGACCAATATGGCATATTCCCAGAATCCCAAAGGTCCACTGTTCGCAAAGATGGGCCAAGTACTTTCAGCTAAAGAAGATCCCCTGGGTAACGACGAAAATCGAGGCCAAAGATTGTGGTTTTTGCCAGAGGAGATAATCTATCTCATTGAGAGAGGAACTATGGACGTGCGCTGGCCTCCTACAGATGACGACCAAGACGGACTGGGGCTGCCGATGAGTTTGCAAGGCGCTTACGCTATGTTCCTTGGTGACGATGCATCACATGGTGGCGCACTTACACTTGAGCGCTACTCTGTATATGCAAGTTTGAAGCGCTTAGGATACATAGTGCTGCGAGCTTCCAGCTGGGACAGTGCTGGTCTTCCACTCAGTGACGAACATTATCCTCCACCTCCGCCGAGACGAACATGGCAAGCAGGCCTTGTTGATCCAGCATCAGTATGGAAGTTGTTGTTCGGAAGGCAGTCCACCAGTTTTCGAGAGCGGCAGGATAGAGAAAGACAGGCATCAGGACCGCTGGTTCAGCCAGGGCTGTATCGAGGTTACGACGAGATTTACCGCCGACTGGCACTCATCGACTTCTACAATCCGGTCGAGCGAAGGGCGCCTGAAGAACCCGAAACGCCGAATACGGATCCGAATTTCCGCATCACGTATCACGTCTGGAAGCCCGGATCATCGACTTTCAAGAAATCGGCACCAGGCCCACCAGACTTCCGAATTGCAGTAGTCAATGCTCGCGAGACGACAGTACCAACACTGGCGCAGTTGAGCTCTCTTATGGATACTGTTCCATTCTCGCCCCCAAGAAGTGAGGGCCATTTCTATGCTAAGCTCAAGAACGGTTACAAGAATGTGATTCTCGCGGTCGTTGATCAGGGCATGACCAGCTATCTGCGTATTGCGGATGCAGCTTTTGGATGTGAGAAGATTTACGAGAGGCATACAAGAGGGGGTGGTGGGAAGCGTGGAGGCAGAGGTGGAAGAGGTCGCGGTAGGGGTGGTCGCGGCAGAGGTCGGTGAAGGGTTGAGAAGGCATGGGAAGGAAGCAAAGTTCTGCCACTCTTTCTCGATACATGGCGAGCAATGCTGAAAGAAGTGGCTGTGGCTTGGTCTTCTTGCTAAATGTCAAGAACATACTGGGTCACGAGAGCCTGACCTTTGACATTGTGAGTTCATGCATGTACCAGTCTTCTCTACAGCCATTCATGTCGTGGGCTCGCGGCGCCCCTGCGGTAGATGCCTTGCTAATGCCAAGCTGAATTCTCTGCTGCCGGCCGAACGCCAGCATATTTATCCTGCCGCCTTATCAGGCATCACACTTCCCAGGATACTCAGCACGACTTCTTAATCTCCCATTAGACCAGTCATGCTGCCATGACATAGCTCCTAGAAAATTTTCTTGGGACAATTGGATTGATGATGGACGTCCTAACAACAGCCACACAATGGCAAGATCACCTGCAAGTCGGCAAGCTCACTTGTCGAAACCCAGTGGAACGATGCTTAGAGCAAATCCGAGGTCACAACGAAGTAGGCATGAAGCTCCACGCTGTGATAACCCTTGTGCCCTCGGATGTCGCTCAGCAACAAGCTGCCATTCTGGAGCATGAGCGCAAAGCCAGTCATCTCCGAAGTCCTTTGCACGGTGCATGCAAGTCCCGCCCTTCCCTTCCCATATCAACTGACAAACTGCCAAGGCATTCCGATAATCATCAAAGACATCTTCCCGACAGCCCGCGAGCTTCGTCTGCCCACGACCGCGGGGGCGTACGCATTCAGGAGCACGTTTGGGAAGGAGAATTGTCCTCTGGTCGAGCGGCTACTTTCTGCCGGACTCATCATCATCGGGACTGCGAATCTGACGGAAATGTGTCGGATCAAAGCCGCGCTGCCGTTGGGTTGGTCGGGTGTAGGCAAGCAGACTCAGTCTCCGTATGTTCCGGGTGGCGTGAAAGAAGACGAGGCGCCATGCGGCAATTCTATGATCGCTGGATCTTCCTCGGGGTCGGCGGCCAGTGTTGCGCCTGGGTTTGCGCCTCTGGCGATCGGGCAGGAGACTACAGGTGAGGCCGTCGCTCGCGACTGAGCATGTAGAATCTGTGTGACATGGTCTTGTTTAGGCTCTCTGGTCATTCCCGCCAATCGAGGCGGCTTATATTCGCTCAAAGTGAGCGCGTCCTGTGCGCCAAAAGAGGGCGCTTTATGTCTTAGCCGATATCATGACAGTCTTGGAGGCATGGCCAAATCCGCGACCGACTTGCGTGACCTCACCCGAGTCATTTGGGGACTACCTCATATCGAGCCTCCCCACACACCGACCACAAGCAGTTTCAGAATTGGCACGGTTGATCCTCGAAAATGGCAGTATCCCGACTGGATGTGTGCATTGTCAGAAGCGACTCGTGAGGAGCTGGCACGAAGACATTATGCACTGGCAGACAAACTTGAACAGCACGGCATGTTTGTTGTACGGGATGCCGAGCTTTCCGATGAAGAGTTGCTATCTGAAGGTGAAAGCGTCGTCAGAACTGTAGCTTGTAAGTGGCACACTCTTCCATGACATAATGATGCTTACAGACGGGAAGTTGCACAATTCCAAGGGACTTTCGCAAACTTCGTGTCGCATCTGGACACGGCAATCAAGACGTTACAGGACCTGGTCGACGATAATGAGTTCAATGCCGAACAAGCTCTACCACCACGTATACTGCGCTCATACGTTCCCTCACCCACCCATGCTAATCACTGTGTTCAGCCCAGTCCTCTCAATCCTTCCTCCTCCTTGCCCTTCATAATTCCACCTCTTCGTCTGATGCCGAGAAGGTCCATCTCCACGGCCTTTTCATATCTCGCTCCCGACTGAACCGTGCCATAGCCCAACACGACCTTGATCTCATTCTCGGCCCGGGCGACAGCGGGCTTTACGATCTCGCTGCGTGCGTGAGCTGGCCGATTGGGACCATGCCTGTGGGCGAAGTTGAGTATGCCAAAGCAGATCTTCGACCGGAGGGTGTCTGCATTATTGCGAGAGAGGGGCAGGAGGAGAAGATGTTGGAGTTCATGGTGAGTTATGAAGGAATAGGTGTAGATAGGCCAGTTCCGAGACCATTGAGAGCTTGGGAATACGGGCGGTGATGATGTGAGTACACAGACGTGGGGTTCAGATCTGGTTATGAGACAATGGCACACGATCGTCCTCGGCATAATGGGAAGGGGACCGACGAGTTCGCATTTTGCAAATGTCGCAAAACATATTTCCAGTGATGATTGTCATCTCCTCAAGCGAAAGTGTGCAGCCCAGGATCATCCCATGATCTCAAAACGTAAGTTCACTTTGCAAAACATCGCTAGTCAATTCGTTCACTGCACTAGCAAGTTCCTGCGAGTCATATTCGAGGCTTGCAGTGTTCGGTGCCCGAGGTTCTTGCCGTCTAATATAACTTGGCGTAGGAGCATTGTTCCTGATGTAGCTAGGAGTTGGAGCGCCATACTCCATTGTGGTCATGTCGTCATGTGATGCCGGCTCGAGAACGCTCTGATCATTTGTGGTAGTGAGGACCTCGAGTGTCTTCTGGTTCTGAGCGAGAGGAGCAGCACAGCTCAGATCGTGTTCGGATGGCTCTTGATCATGAAGTGATGGCTGATGCTCGTGTGGGCCGAAGCTGAGAGAACTGAGGCCATCAACAAGGTTTGACCGCGATTTGGTGCTTGCGGCGAACGACGCTGCCGGTGCTGATGACGCGATTGGTAGATGGATGGAAGAACGCTCGGCAGCGAACGAGAAGGTAGCTGAAGAGGCAATTCTCCCACTGGGCTTTGGCGCGCGGAAGAACACCTGATCACGTCGTTTGGCTGTGTCTGCGACCAGTGCTGTGGATACTGCTGGCAGTGAAGATGGCTTGGGTGACGGAAATCTGTCGGACGTCTCCACAAAGCTTATCGAACATCGTAGACTACTTCTGCGCCTTCGGGCATCATTTAGCGACTCCACTAGGTCTGAGGCAATGATGGCTGCTTGCTTCCTCTTTGGGATGGTCGGTGACTGCAGTGCCTCGAGGCCGATTCTTTTGCCAGGCTCTCTTGGTTTCTTAATGCTTGACCATCCATGCCAGTCGTTCATGAAGGCTTGGGTGCTTGGCATTAGCAAACGTTCCTGCGATCGCGGTCCCAATGGTCTACGTCCAGCTTTACCGGGATTCGATAATGCTCCCGGGGTGCTCTTCTCTCCAAAGCAGAGCGATGACTTCGTCTTGTCTGGTGAGGTGAAAAGGTCGTGCTGGGCTTGGTCGAGCATGGCCTGCGTGCCAGGTAGGGCAAATTGTGATTCTGCTACCGGAGCAACTCGTGCCACTGGGACATAATCGCCCGTCTTGGCTTCTGTGAGAGAAGATTCATGCTGTGACGAGATCACGGAATGACGATCCCTATGTTCCGCATGCAGATGGTCTTGTGGCAGCGAGGACTGGTCATCAGCGACCCTGCTGATCTCGGCACCAAGAGCTTTCGTCTCCTCTCTGAGGGACTTCCTCAAAGACGCTCGACTACTAACCACGATTTCCTTCGGCAGAATGCTGTTCAAGTGCTCATTGATCAATGGCGTCTGCGGGTCTGACTCCACTTTTGCACTATCACTCGAGTTAAGCTGCATCCGCAGACTGCGAGCAACGGATGGTACTACGGCCTGATCTTTCTGCTGTTGGGCTCTCTCGGCACCAGATCCATGGCTATTGGCGTATGTCGACACTTTCTTGCGGAACACGAATGGAGAAGAATTTTTGCCTCCGACCGCCTCGTTGTAATCGAGGCGATGGACTCCTATACCATTTCGATCATCAATGGGAAACTCACAGATCTCGTCGGCAGCCTTTTGAGATTCTGATGGGGCCGTGCGTCTCCTATTTGACCTTCTTTTAGGCTGCTTGGCTGCTGCATTTGGCGTATTGCCTGCGGATTTGGTCGACCTGCCTCTGGTGCTCTTGCCAGCAGTGACTTGCAAGGAGCCCTGGATGGACTCAAGATCTTCGTTTGATGCAGGTGGACTCCCAATCTCCTTCTGCGCTTCCTGAAATATCATCCCATCACTTATCGAGGCCCAAGATTGTCGAGGTTTGGCTATTATGCCTTCTTGAATGAATATCTGCGTTTGACTTTCAACCTGGACCTGACTCTCCAGAAGTGTTACAGCAGGCTGGGCGTCTGCTTCGGCGTTTTGGAGTGCAGTCTCGAGATGGCCTGAAGACTCGGTCTGACCAGTGTCGCCCTCGGCGATTGCGCTCAGGTTGGCATGGCCAGTTTCATGACCAGTCCCATGAGATGCAGAGGTGAAAGATGATCGGACCGTCGATGGCTGTCCTGTGACATCAGTTGTATAGCTCGATTGGGAGCCTCCATCACGGTCAGCAATACTTCTGGTCGCAGCACGAGTTCGTGCTTGATGGGAGACAACGCTAAATGACGATAGACCAAGCTCGTCTTTGCTACAGTCCTCGTCCACTCGCTTCTTGGGCGGCTGGAGTGCTCCTGTGCGGAGCCATTTCGAGCTTGTCCATGCCGGAGTCGGAGACGGCCCACAGTCGGGAAAGGTCGTGGTATTTGCCTCGGCGGAGGCGGCGAAGCGTGACTCAGGCTGAGTTTCTTCCACAAACGACCCAGAACATGAGTGCGGTGATGACTGTGCAACCTCAGGGATTTGCTGTAGTAGTTTGCGGTTGCGAAATTCTGCTGCTAGGCGAAGGGCATTTTCACTTGGATCGAGAGCGATTTTGATCAGCCTGTAACTTATTCTGCGCTGACAACTCGACTGGACTTGAACTTGAGTAACGGCCCGCTCGGATGCGGTGGGTAATGTGCAACCATCATCCAGCGCGGCCGGCTCGTCCGCCTTATCTTCGTCTGCCTTGTGATTGAATGCTTGCAAAACAGCCCATAGGTCTACTCCGTCCTCTGGCAGCTCCCGATCTATGTCTTCCTCTGCATCAGCGAGAGCTCGTGTAGCGTCCTTCGGTCGTGGGAAGGAATAGCTAATGGCATCTGTGAATGCCCGTGGGTCCAATCTCGCCGATGCTAGCTCCAAGTCGAACCCATTGAGATAATCATCGGCCAATCTTGCAATTCTCCTGCGCTTCGTTTCTCGCTCTGCCAATGCCCAGTCATCTTCAGGATCGGAGTATAGCAAGTTGTTGTCGCCGCAGGTAGCATAGTCCTCAACAATGATATCTCGGAACAGCTGTGTTTGCTGGAAATCCGATGCACAATTCCAAGCGTAGCCTCTGGGCCGATGGGTGCGAATCATGCTTGGTTGACATTTCCAGCGACGGCCATCATCTCCATATCACGACATCGAGTGGATTCCAGGTGGCAAACAGTACAGTAACGGAGGTGTGGTGGTGGAGGCGAAGGCAGGGATCGGCGGTGTTGCCCGGCTAACCAGACCGTCTGTTTTGCGGGACGCGAATCGCACGGGCGGCGACGCCATCGCTCAGATCCCAAGCGATTGTGGAAGCCGCACTGTGCATTGGTATTCCATACACTGCATGCGCTGTTTGTTATAGCATATTGCTCGTTGCATTACATCCAGGCCCATCAACTCCAGCGTGAGAGAAGCACCGCCCCGCCCCGCCCTGCCAAACGCACAACAACGCGTCTCATCACTCTTCCATGAAAGATCAACGACAATGAGCAACATCGCGCCCTGGCTACAGGGCCTCGACGAAGCGTGGGAGGTACCAGAATCCGTCCAGGCTCAGAGCAAGATCTCCTCGGCCACTCACGATGCCCATTCGATCCGCACCGGCTCGACACGCATACCGCGCCAAGTATCGCAGAAGACGACATGGCAGACATCAACACATAGGCGACGCAATCCACTCGCACCTCTGACCAGCAGCGGCAGTAACTCCATCCGGCGACAGCGGCAATCGAGCGAGCTGACGGCTTCACGATCATTCTCTGGCACCAGCGACGAGTCCGCATTGCAATACGCCGGCACTGTTGCTCAGAGGTCCAAGAGCGCATCACCCACCAAGAAGCAGGAGACCTTCGAGTGGAAGCGGCGGCTGCTCAAGGGCCAAGTTGGATATGGCGATCAGACTGATCTGTTTGGCGCCAATGGATTGGAGAACATCTTCGCGCAGAGGGCTGAGCCGGAGGCCAAGCCCAAGGTTCGAAGCAACATGAGCTGGCTGAATAACTCTTCTCTTGCGGACATGCCGTCTAGTCCACCGCCATGGCCGCGACGAGAAGAGTCTGACGATGAGCAGGAGTCAGAAGAGCGCTTAACTGCAGTAGCAGAAGAGGCCGAGACCCAGCAATATGACCAGAGCGAGCAGGAAGGCGACAGCTTCCGAAGCAATCCTTTCGCATTGGACGAGTCAGGAACCCCTGTGATCACGGATAGCTTCCCACAGCAGGACGCCATCAGGAGCCCAGAACGGCTGGAACCTACCGAGCATAACGTGGTCGGTAATAGGACAGTCAGTGGGCAGACCGAGTGTGAGGACTTCAGTCCAGTTTTCATCTCTAAGCATACGACCATGGACGGCAGGACTGATTACAAGGCATTTGACTCACACTACATCAGGAAGTTCCAGGATATACCATTCACGCGACCGACTCAGGACAACAGCCCGGAAGACACACCTTGCCCCGATGGACCAAGCGAAGTGGAAGAGAATGCTCCCTTTGCTGACGGACACGAAAGCGATTTGCTGCAGGTTCCTAACGGGGTGCCCGACTTGTCGTTGTCTGAAAATTTGCCAACGGGAACGCCTCCCTCAGTGGCCAACTTGGGTATTAATGTGCAAGTGCGACGCGGGGGATATTCAGCTCAAGGCTCGTGGAAAGGAAGGCCCCTCAGCGCTTCTCACTCGAGTGCTGAGCCTGCACAGGTACGCGACGACAGTGGCCTTCTTCCACATGTGCCTTCCACAGGGCCGCATCGGAATGGCCGAATGACATCAAATGCTCCTAGCACGCCAATTCCGCAGCATGAGCAGTCTGAGCCAAGGTCAAAGTCAACTGGGAGCCCGCTGAAGCTGTTTGGTCCTCACGACACATTCACTAGCAACCGTCTTTTGAGGCGCATGAGTCAACTTGATCCAGATCTTTCATCTCTGAGCGAGCAGCAGGAGTCAATGAGAGAACACGTTGCTCGTGAACCGGACAGAAAATTGTCGAACGCGTCATTCGGCAGTGGCAGTCTAAGCCGGCACAAGTTCAATGCTGAAATCACCATAACAAGCGCTTCAGATTCCGACAAGCAAGACAGTGACCGCTCACCTGGATCCGATGTGCCTCCACCAGGCGCGAGGACCCCTGCCATCTTCAACCTGAACACATCTCCAATCGCGAAAGAAGGCACATTCAAGTTAAAACGAAGAAGAAGCGCGATGACTTCAGCTGGATCAACTTTCGACGCGGCAACCAAGAAGAGGGAAGACTTACAGCCAACGGTCGAGGATGCCACGGACCTCAGCAAAGTCTTTGAGATGCCATCCGAAATGAATGTCGCAGCTGGGAAGCGCCCACGAAATTCGCCTTACAAAGCGCCAACTCCGAAGCGACGAAGAACGCTGCATGCTTCTGAGCTCGAGGCAGGCGCCGCGGAAATGAATCGATCCTATCACGACAGTTTGCAAGACGCTGTGAAAACTGGCAAGGCCACCTCAAACAAGATCGAAAAGCTTCAGAATGCCTTGAGACCTCGAAACCCAACGCCTAGTCAGCGTCGACGGGAGCTGATCGAGGCCGAAATTCGTGAGACGGCAGAGCAATTTGCAGCTGAAGAACCCGAGAGACTGGAGGCAGTCATGGAGCAGATAGAGTCTTCCATGGCTAGTGCAAGTCCTCCTTCCATGCACCAGCAAGCACGTACCGTAGCCAACGAGGTGGCCAAGTTTAGTCTACGGGTCCAGAAGGCATCGGGCGACATGACTGAACGCAAACGGTCAGTGACCACTCAAGATTTCTTCAACGAGGCTGTGATGGTGATGCGTCTCATTCGAGAGAAGGCCGGACGGCAGAGTGGTCTGGGTAGTGTTGCCGAGAGCGACCAAGAAGGCAATAGCGGGTATGAAGGAAGCAACCCAGACCCTTCTGCACTGCGGATTTCACGGCCACCCTCTCGAGAAGTGGTCAGCGGCTGGAGATCTCGAAACTCGGAACATGCTGATGCCAGGGTGGTCAGCCATCTGCGGAAGTTCCAAGAAAACGACGACACGGAGTTCATCGCGCAGTCTGTCGCGTCTCTCAACGTGGACGATGAAGACGAGGGAGGAGTGAGCGAAGACGGCTTCGACGCGTTCACAGACAGGCTTGTTGCCATTGACGAACATTCGAACATCCGCATCAGAGGGCCATTGCCAGCAATAGAACGGGACGACGATGACTCCCGGCCGATCTCGCAACGCTCGAACGCGACAGAGTCTACCCAGCACTCCAGTGCAACATCCACTGGACGCACTTTGCACACGACGAGCACTCGCAAATCCGAGAACGTTGGTACCTTGGCACCCGATGCAGTCGCGCATCTTATCGGCGAGCAAGTCGGTAGCATGTATTTCGACAAGGACAAGCAGCAGTGGGTCAAAACGAAGAGCCCAGACAAGAGAAAGTCTTACGGTAGCTTTCTCGAGCCGCCCAGTAACATTACGAGCGACGATGATCCGTTTCGGGAGATCTCCGACCTGCCAGTCGATGAGCACAAAGAGGAAGAAATCCGAAAGACAAGCAACCAAGGGAGAAGGCTTAGCGTCCTTCCGTGTGAAGATGCCACTGCCTCTGTCCCTGACGTGCATGACTTTGCTCCGGAGGAACAACAGGCAGAGACCAGGACCACTTCTCAGGAGACTGTGCTTGCTCGGACCGCGACTAACGAGAGCCATAGATCACGTCACGCATATTCCAGCTCTGATCCTTCCAGGTGCACCAACACTGCCTTTGGCTCAAGCCAACAGCAGATCATCGAAACTCGTGCTACATCCTGGGGCGACGATGACCTGCAAAGGCTTGTAGCTCAAGGAAAAGCCAGACAACAGCCGCTGGCTTATGCTGCTGCGCAAGCTGCCTTGCAGCAACGCAGCCAAGGAGGCACCCTCGCCAGGCCACAATCTGCAGATACACAAAGAAGCTTCTTCCCACCTCCTGAGACCATTGCTGAAGAGCGAGAGTCGATGTTTGAGGACGATGAGGACGAGGAGGATGTAGGCGACGAAACCCTTGAGCAGGTCAATGGCCACAGCGAAGAGCTGGCCAGCGTACCCGACGACACTGCACATTTGGACGCTGAGAAGCAGCTCCACTCGCCGAAGATACGCGGAAGTACGATGAAGACACACAGCTCTTTCTCTCGTCGTAATACCACTACTCGTAGCACTCGGCAGGTATCACTTCGCCGGAAGACCTTGACGAATCGCTTCAACCAAGAAGATGAGATCGAGCAGAGCGAGCTGTCATTTGTGGCGCCCCTACCTGGAGATCGCCTCATGAGTGTAAATCTCAGTGTATCTCGACCTCTCAGCAAACGTCAGCCTCTCGATCAAGTTGGCAGGCTACAACTGTCCTCCCCCATCAAGCTCGATACGAGCCATATTCTCTCAGATCTTCCAGATTTCACTCTCCACGAGGATGACCACGAACGTCCGACGGAGCGGGCACTTGCACAACGCCTGGCACAACATGCCGCCGACGAGGTCGATGACCGTTACGCTCTGACAGTCAAGGAACTTGTCAAAACTCTGACCAATGTCAAGCCAGGCGAACTGTGCTGGGAGAAGACCAGACAGCTAGATCTTCATGAGCAAGGACTCCGATCTGTCTACGGACTACGCGACTTCTGTGGTGGAGTACAAGATATGGACGTGTCTGGTAACGAAATAGCCTATCTTGAGGGAGCTCCCGGGAGTGTGCGCAACTTGGTCGCGCGAAATTGCTTGCTGAGCAGTCTCACCCCCTGGACTCACCTCGTCAATATGCAGTATCTGGACATTTCCGGTAACCAGTTGGACAGTCTCGCTGGCCTGGAGTGTCTTATACACCTTCGTGAGCTGCGAGCCGACGACAATTACATCGGGAGCCTGGACGGTTTACTTGGCCTTGATGGACTGCTAAAGTTGAGAATGCGAAGAAACAAGCTTCGGGCTCTTGACCTTGAGTACAGTCGATGGCAACGTCTGGAAGAGCTGGATCTGTGTGGGAACGAGATAGGCCATGTCAGAGGCTTGGACACGTTGGAGAGGCTAGAGACTTTGAAGCTGGATGGCAACCATTTCACTGTACCCTTGGAGCACCGTCATGAGATGGCTCATCTGAGGCATCTCAGCTTGCGAGACTGCGGACTGCGAGACCTTGTAGTAACGAAAATGACCGGCCTACAAACACTGTGTCTGGATGAGAATCGGCTGGCAACGGTTTTCGGCATCGAGAACTGCAAGCACCTGAACCTTCTCTCAATGAGGTCTCAGACACTGCAGGCTGAAGAAGAACGGCTCCAGATCTTAGAGACCGCAATGCATGCACGAAGCATAAGACTATCTGGAAACAAGCTACCTTCGCCGGAGTTGCCCTGCTCGCTGCTCAGCTTACAGCATCTCGAACTTGCATCAGCTGGTCTTCAACACCTGCCTGACGACTTTGGTCTCAAACTACCGAACTTGGTCAGTTTGAATCTCAACTTTAACTCCCTCAAAGACATCCGACCTTTGCTCAACAACCAGAAACTGGAGTCACTCACTGTCTGTGGGAACCGTCTCGACCGACTCCGGAAGAGCGTAGCCACTCTCTCCAAGATCGCCACACTTCAAGTGCTGGACATGCGAGACAACTCTCTCACACAGGGCTTCTACGCTCCCATCACCGCCACTCCCGCGGGCACAATCCATACGAGCATGGTCCGTCACCGACTCCCGACTCGATCCGGAGTTCAGGATGAGGACGAGATGCATGAGCAGACCGAGGCAGCGAAATACCTCCTCCCTCCCCGACCCTCTCAAGATGCCGATACGATGCATCACGACCGTCTCGACGAATCCACCAAACTCCGCCGCAGAGTCTGTCACCTCATGCTCGGCCACTCCTGCCCCGCACTCAAGACTCTCGATGGCATGTTGTTCGAGAAGAAAGACGCTATGGTCAAAGACCGCATTTGGGAGAGGTTGATCGAGTTAGGAATCATGAAGCGGAGTGGGAGGCTTGGGCTGCGGAATGGGGGGGATGAGTCGCCATAGCATGGTGCTTCCCCTTCGCCGGAGCAGGCGCGTGAGAGAGGTAGTGATTGGTGTCGACAATTGGATTCGTTGTGGGATTGTTCCGATGATGGACTACGTACTACGACAGTGCTGGACTGGTACGGGACGAGTACAATTCAGCGGGACATGAGCGTGGAGGGCAATTTTTAGCGGCGGAGTTTCTCGGGGTCGTTATTGCATGAACAATGAGGATATGTCTTAGTAGTGTGGGTTGGTTATGATTGATACAGGACATGTGGGTAGAACATGGGAGCTCGAATGGGAATGATCATGATGTTCTCGATGTGAGGTGACGTGCTGTGAGTGCCTGGCGATAGACCCCTCGCGCTCCTCCGTTTTGCAGTCTCTCGAATGCCTGCAGTGAGTTGCATTACTCGACTGGACAATAGACTGAAGTGAGGTCTGAGGCAGCAGGTGACCTCTCCATTTCCACAGCCGCTGTCGAACGTGGGCGCTGGCTCTATGAGAACACACCAACCCCCCCTCCAACACTTAGCTCGATGAGCCCATGTACCTGATGGGGAGACCGCGCCTGTATTCCATGTGGTCACAACCAAATTGTGCTTGCAGACGTGGCAGATGCGGCACAAGATACGCCTGGTCTTGGCGCTCCGTGGCCAGATGGCATATGCAGGCGGCCATGTGGATTGTGCTTGCCAGAGGCGGAGCAAATGAGATCCTGGGAGTGCACGGTTGGAGGGAGAAGAGGAGGATGGGGCAAGCGAGCCGTCTAGGGGTGGAAGGTCCTAATAATGGTATAATGGAGAGTATTGAGCGGTCCTAGTTCGGTTCGGAACAAGGCGCTGGATACTGGTTGGATGGTCCGCACTTCCTTTCGTTAACAATGAAACCACCGCGTCGGGGAGCAGCAAGGTATCAGCAGCAGTCGTCCGTCTGTCGGCACTGTAAGCGAGAGCAACGGTGAATCGTGGCACCCCATTTGTAGTCTGTCTGGTGTCACCACCAGAATGCCCCGGTCGAGTGGATGGTAGTTTGACCAACAGTAAACATTGTTCGGTTGTCAGTCAGAGGATTGGTGAGAGTGGTGGATGCAATTCGTCTTACTGTACCAGGAGCTCTTGGAGACAACAAGGCACGGTTAGCTTGACTGGTGACCCAGTGGCATAAGAGCCTGGGATTGCTCTTTCCAGCCCGGCGTATCTCGGTGATGCCACCCGGCAACCTGGTTATATTGATTACAGGAGTTGGGGAGGGCTTTGCTCCCTGGTCACCACGCTGTCGACGACTACCCGATACACCTCAAGTGGAGGACCGTCAGCCCGTATGTCGGATCATGTCTTCTTGATGGGCCGAGAATCAGATGAAGAAGGCCAAGTCCAGACGTCCCAACCTACGGTACAGAGTCAGGATGCTGCAGCGAACCATCCTGACTCTTTTCTTCACGACACAAACCTTGCGCTGCATGTTGACAATTCGGTAACTCTTCAGACACGTAGCACGCAAAACGTGGAATTGACTCCCTCTCACGTCCCTTCCATCCCAACGCAGTGGACAGCAGAACCGGGTCCGGGACTCCGGAAGTCTTTTGGTTGAAAGCGCGGCGCTGGACTGAAGTATCAGCATCGCTGCCCGAAGTGGCCGGGAGGCACTCCACGGGGAACAGTCGGTTAAAGACCCATGATGATGTACAGTATACAGTACCATTCGTCCCAGCAGACCGGATACGTAACCCTCCTGGGGCCGTGAACCGAAAATGCTTCTCTCTCACCGACATGATTATTACTGGTGTCATGTTCTTCCGCATTTGAGCCCCTTTCTACTGTACGCGTGTGCTCGTGCGTGGTGAACGTTCGATGGGGAAGCCGGATGGGAGTCTAACGAGCAGGCTGTCGCAGTGACCAGCAGGAGGGGTGTGAGCTCACATGGCTTGCTGCCATCATCATCATCATCACCCACCCACAGCACCGACGACCTGGCATCTTCCGCAGTCCAGACTTTCCGTCCAGCGTTCGAGAAGCTGCAGCCGAGTCATCCACGGCGACTCGTTCGTGTCCACCTTGCCGGGAATAACAAGCAGAGAGGGCAGCAGGTGCGGGATGCGGATGCGGATGCAGATGCAGATGTCGATGCAGGTCCCATATATGTTTCATGGACGTGACTCCTCCGCGCTGTATACATGTACCTGACTCGAGTTCCAGGATTTTTATGACAACTTGCACAAAAAGCTTTCCCCCCGGGACGGAATGGAAATCCTTCTCCGAGGAGCGAAGAAGTCCGCACAGTCTAAAAGGTCCATGTACCAGATATTCGCATCATCAGTCAGCAAGCCCGCGCACGACCACGCACTAGACGCACGCCGGTCTGCTACAGTACTTCGTCCATGTATGTACGTTGCACGCAAATCTACTATAAACTCTCTTCACAGGCACTAAAGCAGAAACTCGCGAACGAAGCGGACATATCAGCTCCACGAGCCATCCTCCCTCGCGGCTCCTGCCGACTCTCCCGGCGCGCCGTCGTCCATGCAGTGAGATATTCTTCAACAACCGGCGACCCGCATGTGATTCGCCGCGGCTCATGCAGGCCATCTGTTCGAGGGCAGCCGGCGGACGCCTCGAGACAATGCCGCCCAATGTCCATCGAATCCTGGGCGGCCGTGACGGCACCGGGCAGGGGCACGTGTCGATGCTGGCCAATGCAGCCACCGTCCGTGGTATATACTGTACAGCGAACAAGACCACGAACCGGTGCTAGTTCTGCCTGTGTCCGCGTAGACTTGTATGGGAGACATGGCCCGTGGCGTCGATTCGCTTTCGATAGTTCGATGAAGCGACGGGGAAGGTTGCTGGTATGAGATGTATACCACTGCACCTCATCATCATCATCATCATCATCATATACTGTACGTAGGCGCTGTCTGTAGCAGAAAGCGCACGCACGCCCGCACGCAAGCGGAACCGATATCGTGCCCCGTGGTGCTGTTCGTAGAGCTGCAGAAGTGAAGGGGTGGTGAACGGGACCACTCCAGCCATGATCTCTCCAGGAACTCTTCACAGAAACGAACGAGTCCCTACTTTCCACGACCTTATTTTCCTCAGACAAAAACCCGGCGAGTCTCTCACGACCCCGTCGCACAAATGCGTTGTCAAGAGCCACAGCGTCGGGACCGCACAGCGATTTCTTGGGAATGGATGGAGCGGCTCACCAAAAGGGGGGGGGGGCCACAGCACACCCAATGATAAATCCGCCCACGCGCGCCACGCGTTCCACACACTCACAGATCGGCACCGAGCGAAGAGAGCCGTGGTTGGACATCTCAAGCTGTCTTTGCTTGTTGGACGGGTCGACATTTGATGCTCGTAGAGAGAGAGACACATGGGAACGGGAACGGGGAACAGGAAAGGGCCAATTTCAGCGATTGGTTTTTCACGCACGAGCAATAATATCCGGCAGCGAGCGAAGTGACAGCGCCGTGGGTATTCTTTGCGCTGCAGCCCGGGGGGGGGGGGGGGGGGGGGGGGGGAACCCAAAAAAAAAAAAAAAAAAAAAAAAAAAAAAAAAAAAAAAAAAAAAAAAAAAAAAAAAAAAAAAAAAAAAAAAAAAAAAAAAAAAAAAAAAAAAAAAAA